>CM067102.1:2094109-2119109 GCA_034008185.1 Gorsachius magnificus | reverse complement strand
AAAAGTAAATTAAAGCAATCCACAGTTGCATATAACCTGAAGCAAGAAATTCCAAAACTAATGTTTCAAAGATACCCTATGGCACCAAATCCCCCCTTTCCAACTTCCCCGATGCAGACAGTCCTGTAATTTTCTTTCTTCGTAAGTGTACAAAGGAAAAGAAAAATCAGTACTCCACATAAGATTTTTCACAACTATACTGACAGCTCCTGCTGGACCTTCACAATCACCTGAAACAATTACTGATGAATAGCCTCTGCAAAAATGTCAAATCTGATCCTAAATGTGATTCTAACACTCATACTCAAAGACAATACATAAAAGATTACTGAATAATAAACACATTCAGATTTACTCCACCTGTCTACAGAATTAGTTGTTTCAGAATGGCTATAAAACACTGGCTATGAAAGTACCTAATGGGACTCCTCCAGTGGACCGAAGAACTAAACCAACATTGACTATACATATATGCTGGCTCATGTGACTCCTACTCACAGACAAGAATGCTTATACAATACAAAATACCCTTAAAATTTAGCTATCACAAATTAAGAGTAAGAGATCTAAGAAGCAGCCCTCGCTATCTAACTTCTTGCTGAAAACAGCAGCAGCAACACAAAAGCAAAATTACAATGACATGACATTTCCAGACAAAATGGCACGTACCAGGTAATACCCAGTGTGATAACCACTCATGTACCAGGCTATCAACATGCTCCCCAATGCTTCATCATCCTCAAGAGAGTCTGGCCTCATAGGTGGTGGAGGAGGAATCAACTACGAAATCACAAAGCAAATGTCTGTGTTTCAGTTGGGTATATCCCAGGTTAGACAGCAAACTATTCTAAAAGATCAAAATATAAAACTGAAAAAATAGGAACATATCCTCAATGCATTCTCTGAAAAAGAGTCAACTAAGATGGTATTTTCTGAAAATATGTAATTTCCAAAGCCAGGGAGAAACAGGATTCCTGTAGCTTGACAGTACACAAAAAGTTTTATTAGGGGAAAAATGTTTATCTGCATCAGTAAAAAGCTGTTAACCAGATGTAAGGTGTACTTTCTTCATATAATTCTTCTCTTTATATTCTTACCAACAGCTTCACTGTCACAAAAATGAGTGCAGGCCAGACCTTGTGTATTAGATTCGTTTAATATTTGTAACTGAATGTGTTATAAAATACCTGGAAAATAGATGCACTAACACAGAAATGTGTTCTAAAAGCACAGGTGGTGAGCACATTCAGTTAGAAAACTTGACATCACCAGTACTCATCTGACACTTTCTTCCTCATTCTCCTATCACTTACCGGAGGTCCTGCTGGGAAGGGTGGGGGCCAGCAAGACAGAAAAGATGGAGGTGCCCCGAATTTTGGTCCTGGCTACGTTGAAAAAAAAAAAAAATAAAAATAGAAGAGCACAAATTAAAAAGACATTTCAGACATTAAGAATTTATTTAAGAGAATTATTTGAAGCAATTCACAAACCTTAAAGACAACATATCCCAGCAATTTAATGAAACTGCAATAACAACACACAGTAGCTATTTCTGTAGAGCACTCCGTGACTGGATAAGTAAAACTTACATTATGTGTGTCACTGAGGCAAACATTGCTGAAACGGGGTTCTAGTTAATACAAGCATTTTAAAAAAAGGTTTTTTTCTAAGTAGAGGTCAGTGGTTGCACACCCACATGAAGAAATATATCTGGTATTGCTCACAAGCAAACAGATAATTTCTCTGCTCCTGTGTGGCTGGGGGTGCCAGCTGACTAAATTCCATTATGCTTGTGACTGTCTTTAAAATGAGCTTAGGTACAAATCTGTTGATATGAAAGAAATAAGAAAACCTTATACAGAAATCTTGCACAAACAGTAATATTTAGAAAACATAATGCTGTGTTCAACTGTACTATTATTTAGACTCCTACACAACAGGAAAACTGAAGAGTATATCAACACCCCAGTCCTCATAACTCAATAGAGAAGCTACAGCTCACGGCTTCTATGACATCTGGACACCACTTTTGCTGCATTCTATGTCCTATGTGGTGAAAAGTATCAACTGGCTAGAAAAACCACAATCTTAAAACATCAACTGTGCCGTTATTAACAGCACTATCACAGCCCAGGGAACAATATCCCTCTTCTAAGTTACAAGGCAAATGCAAAGCAAGTGTTAGCCAGTGAGAAGGCTTTCCTCACCAGACAGCAGCTCTGCAAAAGGGCTACACTGTGGCCAGATCATTATCCACTGACATACCAACAGGTTCTAACACAGATATCTGTATATCCATTCTCAAAATGCTGTTATTTGGTTTCTAGACAATGATAAATATCATCCTATTGTCTCAGAATTTCTAAGGATACCAGGCTTAACAGTGATATACAAATTATTTCAGATAAGGCTGAACTTACCCTTCGCAGGCCTGGGGCTGCTGGTGGTGAGGGAAAACGTAGGTTTTGAGGGGAGAATCTTGTTTTCGTGCAGTTGTTTTTGTTTCGAGGTGACTGGGAAGATTTTTCACTTTCATCTGTTGAATATGGAGTCTCATTTTCATTCTAGAAAACCAAGACATTTTTATGAGATGCACCAAACAGGCATTTACAGCAAGCAAATTTAGCATGAAAAAGCTTGGAAAGCCCCAGCCATATCCTGCCCTCTTTTCTAGCACTCCCAGTCCTACTCAGGAAAGATCTTACAACCTCATCATCTTATCACCATTTTAGCTATCTAATTTTTCACTCCTGAGTTTCTTCTTGTCCCCTCCCTTTCTTCCATGCTGAGCTCAAGAAGTAAGGGGACGCTTTCATTCCCTCCATCATCTTATGTCTGTTCACACTGGAGTCGGGGATCAATTCCCACTCTGAACATCAGAGTGGTACCAGAAATACTGAAAAGTCACTTCTCCCACTTTCTCTTTCCTTTTCAGAAAAATGAAGAAGTGTCCCTCACCTCCCCAGAATTCCCCATCCCATTTACTGTTTCATTGCTGGCTGGAGGAAGTAGATCAGACAGGTTCTGCTCCTCCCGATTTCCATATCCCGTGTAAGTAACAACACATGTGCCTCTCTTCTGATTGATGGAGGCAATAGTTGCAAGGTACACATTACCATCCTCAGACCAAACCGCATTACAGCTGTCACCAACTTTCCACTGCAACAGAAGCAAGAGAGACAAGTAAATACCGACACCAATGATCGGAGAGAAAGACATCTTTTTCTAAACTGCTTTTTGTCCCAGCCGCAAGAAAGGTGACTCCCACCCATGAAGTTTTTCTTCTATGTTTAGTAAAAAGGCTCCACATAATATATAAAAGAAGGTTTGTAACGTTATCATCCCCACATCCCCAGAATGTGACTCACAAGATGATGAAAAAAGCTACTTTTGAGCACCACAGAGAAGTACAACACACAGTATGAGCATCACTAGCATTTATGGGTGAGGTGACCTGTTTTGAAGGCACTGTGTTGCTCTTTTTTCTATTTCTGTTCTTTTTATTGTTTTTTCTCTTCATCCCCACACGCTGCTCCTGTTTGTCTGAAGGCTCCGAACACTCTCCATTCTTTAAAGCGTTCTGCGGGAAAAGAAAGAAGGAAAACAACAAAAGGCAATCCAGCGGCCTCAGCCCAGGAGCCCACCTCCGCCCGCCGCCCTCCTTACCTTGAAGGAGGCCACCGCCTTGTCGTACGCCTTGATGAGGGCCGTGTCGTCCCACACATCCGAGTCGTCGCTCTGCGGAGGCCACAGACCGCTTTACCGCTATTCCAAGGCCCCGCTCCCGCCCGCCACCCGACCCCGGCCGGCCCCGGCTTGCCGCTGGCTCCGGCCCCCCAACACCCGCTCCGCCAAGCTGGCCCCGGCCCCGCGCGGACGCCTCCTGCGCAGGCGCCGTCTCGTCACTTCCGGCACGCCGTAACCCCGCCCCGTCGCCGGGAACGGCGGGCCTCGGCTGCCGTCACCGGATCTGCCGCGGGGCCCGGCCCCGTCGCCGTCCAGCACTGCAGAGAGGAGGCGCAGAAGGCTGCCGAGGGCCCGGCCGCGGCGCTCACGATGCCCTCCGTCGGGGTGCCCTGCCCCCTCCTGAAAGAGCTCGGCCGACCTTAGCCTCGGCCCCCCCCCCCGCCCGTGAGACCCTGCTGGAAGAGCCTGGCTCGCCCCGGAGCCGGAACCAGGAGCAAGCAGAGGGGGGAAAAAAAAAAAGAAAAAAGTCTGCTTGGTTTCTCATCAACTGCGGGTATTGCATTGCCCAAACCAGCTACACTTTCCTTCAGGCTCTTCCCCTCCGGCCATGCCGGGGGCCTGCTGACAGTATAGGCACTTGGGTGGGTTAGAGCTTAAACAAGCACAGGCTTCAAAGTTTAAACTGCTTCCCCCGCAGTCAGTACTTGACAGCTCAAGCATGTCTGTAAAGCAAGAGCTGTGGCTTCTCATGCCAAGTTTTATTCTTCAGGCTACTTTAAGCAGCAATTTTAGTTAATTTTCAAGGTCTGCTTACACCTGCAACTCATTAACTTCCAGCCTACAGCTTCTCTGACATAGTAGATTCACAGTCAGTTACATACACCAGCAAAGTCTGTAACTCCACAGGCATCTTCCTTAGCACAGACTTACCACAGCATATTAAATTGCTTATAATATGCATTTCTTATATTGTAAATTTTATTTATACTTTTATTATAGTTACATAGAATTGTGGAGAAATGCAATCTATTCTTTCTGTTCTTGGTAACTACTTAGAAAACAATGGATTACCAAGCATAACCATTTCATATTAGACAGTATTTCATGCAACATTTTATTGTAAAAATAATTTGAGATGAGATTTACAGTTCAGACCTCTGTAAGGTTAAGGACATCTTACAAGTGTGTTCTATAAAGCTGTACTGCAACAATTAAGACAAGAAAATCTGGTCTAGCTGTCAATTTGGAAATTCATTGTTACTGGAACCACTGAATGAAACCAAAAAATGTAGCAAAAGCTGGAGAAAAGCTATTGCTTGGTACTTTTATTCATATGCATGCAGAAAAGCATAGTCAGTTTTGAAACAGCACTCCAGACAACTAAGCCTATGCTAACCAGAAAATACTCTAAACTAATGCTAGTTGAACAACTCTGCAATATAGATGTTGAACCATTTAATGGCTGGACATGTTTATGAAAGATCTTCTAGGCCCTTCTCTTCATTGGTGCGCGCTATATCCTCCATACAGGCAGCTCATTTTGCACCTGCCTGCAGAGACTTCCTTTCATTAGCCGCTTTTTGCTTTTGCTGCATAATTTCAGAGTCTCTGTGAAGAAAGAGTTGAATTTCAGATACTGGCTCACTGTTTTTTCTAAGTGGTTTCCTCCAGCTTATTCTTGCCCCATAGCAACCCCAATTTCAAGGGAAAAAAAAGAATAGTGTAAAACTCAGCCACAAGCACACTGTTTCTATTATACTGTTTGGTTTTTTTTTTTTTTCTAGTACAGTACCCCATGAGATAGACAAGTTACTTGAGTAGTAGACTTCATACAATTCTTTTAGAAGTAAAGGACACAATGGTTCAAACATCTTCAAGAAAGTATTACACAATTTTTTCCTGTTCATACCAGGCAAAAAGCTGCTAAAAAAATTAAAAGCTTTACAGGTCTTACCAAATATAAATCTCCTTAATAGCAGATACAGTAAAACCTACATCCATGATTTATGCTCTAGCATGTGAATGGACCATGAATCAAGGCAAAGTACTTAAATGCTGTTTCAGTTAAGACACGAGATTCTTTCCGAGTCATTTTCCCTTCCTGTTTTGCACTCCCATTTCACTCAACTGTACTAGCTCTTACCTCTGTTTTCTCTGAGAAGCAGACAAGCTATCCTCTTTCCTTTTCCCTTTGTGGATCTCCTGAGTCTTCTTCAGGTTCTTTTGGCGGGCAAGTTCACGCTGGTTCCCACCTGTAAGATAATACACAATTTATACAGGTACTAGCACTTCTCGCACACAGTTTTCCTGTGTAGGAGTTGTCTTATAAAGGTGATAAGGTTTGGCTCAATCTGTAGAGTTGGTACGGCAGCATATTCTGTAGTTGGCCGTATCTTCTATCAGTCTCCCCCTCCAGCGCACAGTAAGAGGCATGAAAGCCTGTTAGTTTTCACATTTACATTGCTACAGGTCATGTCCGAGAGATCACCAAAATCCATTCCAACATTCCTTCCAGAAACACAGTGCACTTTCCCATAAGAGACTGAAGGCAGACCATCCCACCAACAGGCCAGGCAAAATGACAACAGTAACTCACCCAAAGAGGAGCCATCCCCTATATCTCTGATTCCAGCATCCAATATAGCTTACAAATTAATTTTAGACCAAAAAAACAGCATTAAAATGAGGGCAGCCAGAGGGAGTTTATACACTTCCTCAAACTCTTCCCAAGGCCCTTTAAGACATCAAACAGCAAATGTCTGGAAGTATTTGGAATCCAGAAACATCCACCTGCATTCATCCACAGCCTGTAGTGCTGTCATGTAAAATCACAGACAGATTCCATCACATCCCATGGTCAAGCACCATGAACTTTTAAAGTTTGCTCATACTTAGTAATCGAAATTAGGGCCCTTACCTGTGTTTGTAGAAAGAACACACTTCTGCGGATGCCACTTAGAAGATGACCAGTATAGTTAATACATATGGGAACCTTGGATTTACTTTTTGCTGGATAAAGTCCCCCAAGCTATTTAACACAGGATTCATAACATATTATTGGGCGCTCATACCCCAGAAGCTCAGCTGGTGCTACCAAATGCTAAAGTTGCCTTACTCTGGAAGCCATGAAAGCAGAGAAGAACACATAGTACACATGCAGCTGCATGTAGGTTTAACTCATTTTTGCTCCAAGGCAGCTGACCTGTATGCAGTACGAGGCTACAGCAGCTTCAGCCCAAGATTTTGCAATGAGTATTTTCAGGCTATTGAAGGAATTGGCAAACAACCATTCAGGAAGGTTCCTTCCATGCACTATTATGGGCTTCTGTTCATAGCTTTTTCTCATGGATGCTTTTTATATTTCATTGTAAACCAGCATCTGTATTTTTCAATCTTCCTCATTTTATGAGTTTCTCTGTGTAGGTGTTCCCTTAACTTGGCAGCAAAGGCACAGTTACAGTCGTTCTACCTACTTTGCTTGTGACGGACTTTTAGTCCATTCCATTAATTAGACTCAAATACTGTTAAAGAAGTGACCTCAAAAGATTTGTTATGTGAAATCAAGCACAGCACTTAAGCATGGCCTTAGCAAGCACTTAGCCTCACTTTCAACAAAAGTGGGAAGAGTAACATTTATATATATATATAAATATAAAAGACACAAAACCACATCACTCTTGCCAGTATACAGGACACCTCTTCAGGGGACAGCCAGCTTTCCCCAGGACTACCAACCCTGTAAACAGCTGTCAAATTAGGCATGCAATCTTTTTGATCAGACAACATTCCTGACATCAAAACAGCTGCTGCTCAGAGCAGACGGAACTCTCCACCTACATACTCAGGGCCTTACATGCAATGGCCACAGCCATCACAGTTACAAACTATTCTGCATTAGCTGACAGTCTTTCCTTAGTATCCACCTCCTTACGGCAGTTCTACTCTGCTCTAACCTGCCAGAGCTGGTTCACTTGCTTGGTATTTCTTCTTGCCCTGCTTGTTTTGGAGTCAAAGTGTTCCAGATATGCTAGCTGTAATCACTTGTAATGTTGAACAAATAGGACACATTTTTCTATGCTCAAGAGTGAAAGCTCCATCTCCCCATATTTTCTGTTATTCCCCTGTTCAGTCTCTCTCAAGTCTTAAGACTACCTATGCCGTCTTTCAATCTCAAAGATTGGTATCTCTCCAGTCTTCAGGTGCCTGTAATTTCAGGTATATCGAAATGGTTTAGCAATAGGTCAATTTTAAACAACAGCCTGTTGATACAATCCACATCTTTGTACTCGCCTCATTTCTGAGCTGATAAAGGTACCTGCCATGCCAACAAGTAGATAAGAACAACCCTGAAGAATCAGGGGTTCTTTGCATTCTTCACACCAATACTTGTACTGCCCGGCAAGAGGTGCCAGAAACCCAAATGAAATCAGTGTATTATGACTGCTGCTTCCTAAAGGCTGCTCCTGTCTTGGAAGATATACTTCATCCGTGACAGGACATCAAGTACTACCTTTTGAAAAAGCTAGGAGAACTCCCGCTCCATCCTCCTCATTAGCATTCATTGAGATCCTGTCCCCAAAGTCCATGTAGAAGAAGGGCCACTATTTGTTCAGAAACTGAAGTAAAATAGCTATCTATCTCTGGCAGTACTGGTACTGATTAGAACTTGATGACTCATGAGCAGATGATACATTCCAGGCTATAAATGGTTCTTGAGCTTTGTGCTCAGGAGGCACAAATGCCATATGAACAAGTTAGCAGCAATGAGACAGCTCTTCTGTGGTGCTTAAATAAATGAAGTATCTTCTTTTATCATGAAGAAAGAGAGGCAGGAAGTCAAAACACACTGCTATAGTCAGAATACGTATAGCAGTTATCCTCTACCTTTAACCTTATGCACTTCCTTCCTTTCCAAGCCAACATTCTGCAGAGCATCTGGAGAGTTATTCCGTGCATGTGGTAAGATTGTAAACTTAAGACCCAAACTGAATAGTACCACTGAAAAGCTTGGCTGCCACTTCTGCACAGCAAAGCAGAGCGGGTAGAAAAGTGGAGCAATACATATGCACACAAGGCACACAGAGCCAAACAACTATTTGAAAAGAAACTTTATCCTACCATCCCTGCTTTAAAGTAAACGTTGTCAAAGACTGTTTGGCCCCAGTACTTCACGTGCTAGCTCCATGTGAATTCTTAGCTCCAAGCTGCTTTCTACATTCCATAACACCAGCCTACAAGTTCCATGAAGTGTGGTCCAGTCCTGTCAGAAGAAAATTCAGCTTCCTGTAATGTGAAATTCAAGCAAGAACTGCCACATAAAGGCCAGTACGCCCTTCCTGCTTTTACCTATGCTTGAGCATTCCCATCCTTGCCTGCCTCCACAAGATAAATACCTTAGTTCAACCTGCCCCTGCTCTTCCAACTCCAGGTATTCTTAAAGAGATAGATAAGTGAAAGACCTCTCAATAGCACTGGAACAAACAGTAATCATCTCTACTGTAAGGAGGTCAAAGAGAATGGCAGTAAGGATTGGCTACTGAGGTCATCATCCCTGGAGTTTCTTCTGAGAAGCAAAGGATCCAATTACACGTCAGAACTTAAAGCAGAAGCAAAGGGCCTGCCACCATATCCCAAAAATAGAATGCAAAAGTAAACAGAGCAGTTTGATGCATACACAAAGCAATAATGGAAGACAAGTGACAAAAAATCCTTCCAATTCACCTAGTCATCACCATCACAAATTTATTCAGTTTTCAGGTACCCTGAAATTTGATAGTGCAACAAGTACCATGAATTTATGAGCTCTGAGGCATAGTAATTGTTAATAAGCCACGCATTCTTATTCTATTTTATTACACGTCCATTTGAAATCACAGGGTCTAGTCCAGGTCCAATTGATAAAAAAGCACTAAACTCTGGAAACATGTACTAAAGCTAAGATTAGACTCTGCGGTAGTACACCACAACTTCTACACAGCTAGTATTTCGATACTGTATTAAACTAGGTCATCCTAAAATGAAATGTTATGATTCTGCTATGCTCAGGTGTGGGATGCTGTACCACTTTTTAAACTTGTTTATTTTAGCATCATGCAGAAGAGGGGAAAAATATCAACAAAAGCCATAAACCTGCTTCTTCCTCACATTCAAGGTCTGATCTGTCCACAAACTGCTTATGGTCCAGGTCTTCATCTGCACTTCCAGCAGTACAGTGGCTTCAAAGGTATGTATTTTTAAGCATGAATGTAAAAGCAACACCTCAGTTAAACACTGGCAGTTTCTGTATTGCCAAGTATAATATGCAGAAGCCAAAAGCACAACCCCACCCGTTAGGCGAGCCGGAATATCCTAGGTGTGGTTCACAGTTCTCCACCATTTTAGAGTAGATATACCAAAGCTGTTTTTGAATAAGGTGATCAGCAAGCCCCGCACCTCAGTTAAACACTGGCAGTTTCTGTTCCCCCAAAAAAAAAAGGGCCCCCAAAGGGGGGGCCCCCAAAAAAGGGGGGGGGGTTTTTTTTCCCCCAATTCCCCCTGGGTTTCCCCCCCCGGCCCTTTGGGCCCCCCCCCCCCCCCCGGGGGCCTCCAAACCCTTTCCCCCCCCCCCCCCCCCCCCCCCCCCCCCCCCCCCCCCCCCCCCCCCCCCCCCCCCCCCCCCCAAACCCCCCCCCCCCCCCTTTTTAAAAAAAAACCCCCCCCCCCCCCCCCCCAAAAAACCCCCCCCCCCCCCCCCCCCCCCCCCCTTTTCCCCCCCCCCCCCCCCCCCCCCCCCCCCCCCCCCCCCCCCCCCCCCCCCCCCCCCCCCCCCCCCCCCCCCCCCCCCCCCCCCCCCCCCCCCCCCCCCCCCCCCCCCCCCCCCCCCCCCCCCCCCCCCCCCCCCCCCCCCCCCCCCCCCCCCCCCCCCCCCCCACCCCCAAACCCCCCCCCTCCCCCCCCCCCCCCCCCCCCACCCCCCCCCCCCCCCCCCCCCCCCCCCCCCCCCCCCCCCCCCCCCCCCCCCCCCCCCCCCCCCCCCCCCCCCCCCCCCCCCCCCCCCCCCCCCCCCCCCCCCCCCCCCCCCCCCCCCCCCCGGGGGCCCCCCCCCCCCCCCCCCCCCCCCCCCCCCCCGGGGGCCCCCAAACCCCGGGGGGGGGCCCCCCCGGGGGGGGGGGAAGGGGCCGGGGGCCAAAAAACCCCCGGGGGGGGGGGCCCCCCCCCCCCCCCCCCCCCCCCGGGGGGGGGGGCCTTTTGGGGGGGGCCCCCCCCCACCCCCGCCGGGCCCCCCCCCCCCGGGGGGCCCCCCTTTTGGGGGGGTTTTGGGGGGCCCCCCCGGGGGGAAAGGGGGGCCCCCCCCGGGGGGGCCGGGGGGGGGGGCCCCCACCGGGGCGGGCCGGGGCCCCCCCCCCCCCCCCTTTAAACCCCCCCCAAAAAAGGGGGGGGTTGGGGGGGGGGCCCCCCCCCCCCCCCCCGGCCCCCCCCCCGGGGGGGGGGGCCCCCCCCCCGGGCCCCCCCCCCGGCCCCCCCCCCCCCCCCCCCCCCCCGGGGGGGGGGGGGGCCCCCCCCCCCCCGGGGGGGGGGGGGTTTTTTAAACCCCCCCGGGGGGGGGGGGGTTTTGGGCCGGGGGCCCCGGGGGGCCCGGGGGGGGGGCCCCCCCCCCCCCCCTTTTTGGGGGGGGGGCCCCCCGGGGGGGGGGCCCCCCCCCCCCCCTTTTTTCCCCCGGGGGGGCCCGGGGCCCAAGGGGGCCCCCCCCGGGGGCCCCCCCCCCAATTTCCCCCCCCCCCCCGGGGGCCGGCCCGGGGGGGGGGGGGGGGGGCCGGGCCCCCCGGGGCCCCCCGGGGGGGAAAAGGGGGGCCCGGGGGCCCCCGGGGGGGGGGGGGCCCCCGGGGGGGGGGGGCCCCGGGGGGGGGGGGGGGGGGGGGGGGGGGGCCCCGGCGGGGGGGGGGGGCCCCCCCCCCCCCGGGGGGGGCCCCCGGGGGCCCCCGGGGGGGCCGGTTTTTGGGGGGGGGTTTTCCCCCCCCCCCCGGGGGGGGGGTTTTGGGGTTGGGGGCCCCCCCCCAAAAAGGGGGCCCCCGGGCCCCCTTTGGTTTTTTTTCCGAAAAAAAAAAAAGGGGGTTTTCCCCATTTGGGGGTTTTTTTTTTTGGGGTTTGGGGGAAAAAATTTTTTTTTTGGGGGGGGAAAAATTCCCCGGTTTTTGGTTTTTGGGGGGCCTTTTTTTTGGGAAAAAAAAGGGGGGGGGGGGCCAAAATTTTTTTTTCCGGGACGGGCCTGGGGAGGCGGGGGGGCCCTCCCACGCCGCCCTGCGGAAGCCCCCGGGGATGTGGTGGTGGCAGGCTCTCCAGTAACGCTTGTTGTCGCAGCCTGTCACCTCCTGGGTGTCCAGCTTCGGTTTGAGCTGTCTCGTCTCGAAGACCTCTTGAAGTGGAGGTGCCGCACTGCCCACCGGTCGGTGCCTAGTGACAGTTGCGTATCTGGTAATCAGACCACGACTGCTGGGTGTTTGACGCATTTGCAGCCTAAGCAAAACCTGCATTTCTTTACTGCAGTTGAACTGCAGGTGCTTGCAATAATATATAAGTTAAGACTGCAAAGGAGGGGCCTAGAGTAGTCCGGTACTCAGTTTTTCTGGCACTGCAGCAGCAGAGAGCTCTGGTTTGCTGTGTACAGCAAAAATCCTTTGCGCTTGACAACTGAATGACTTTGATTTTGCATTCTTACAGTGCTTCCTGTTTTGCATTCACTTCTTCTTGCACTAGCGAGGGAGAGCTTTCTGGCTTTTTCCTTTTTGATTGTTTAATTTTTTAAGTGCTTTTTATTGCTATGGAAATGCAAGGTAAGGTTGGCCCTAAGACCAGTCCTTCAGGAGCTCCCCATTGTGGGTTAACCCTGGCTGGCCACTAAGCCCCACAGAGCTGCTTGCTCCCTCCCCCCACCCTGCCCCGTGGGATGGGGCAGAGAATCAGAAGGGTAAAAGTGCAAAAACTCATGGGCTGAGATAAGGACAGTTTAATAGGTAAAGCAAAAGCCGAGCACACAAGCAAAGCACAGCAAGGAATTCATTCCCTGCTTCCCACCGGCAGGCAGGTGTTCAGCCACCTCCAGGAGAGCAGGGCTCCATCACGTGTAACAGTGACGTGGGAAGACAAATGCCATCACTCCGAACGTCCCCCCTTTCCTTCTTCTTCCCCCAGCTTTCTATGCTGAGCATGACGTCATGTGGTCCAGAATATCCCTTTGGCCATCTGGTGGTGGCTGTTCTGCCTGTGTCCCCTCCCAGCTTCTTGTGCACCCCAGCCTGCTCACTTGACAGGGCTGGGTGAGAAGAGGCCTTGACACTGTGTAAGCACTGCTCAGCAATAGCTGAAACACAAATCCAAAACATACTAGCTACTGTGAAGAAAATTAACTCCTATTCCTGCCAAAAGCAGTACAGACCAGTTATTCAGGACATTTCCCCAGTCTGATGATTGCTCTTCAGAACAACATTCTAATTTCTTTTAACTAGTTGGTTTTACATCTTGCATTAATATCTCTATTGTTTAGTTGAAACTTGTCCTTTATGACATAATACAAGGTCTTCTTAAAGTTGTTTTTTTTTTCTGTGACTAGAAATTCAGGTATCGAACTAGCTGGCATGAGATGTCTTTGGTAAACCCATGCTGCCTTTTATCTTCCATCTTTTATACTTAAATAGTTTTACAATGTCCTGTAAGGATGTTTTTCTTCCAAATTTTATTTATAAAATTTGTGTGTTACAGAGATCAGGTTACTGGATGTTTTCTTACCCAGAACTTTTTTCCTAAATGAAGATATAGTTGCTGTTTTTCAGTTATGTGGTACTGTTGCTGATTCAGCAGATTTATTAAAGATTTTTGTGTTTGTAATTTAATGGTGCTTCGGTATATTCTAATTGTAAGTTTCAAGACTAGACACCAATGCTCTTCTGAAAGGGAGAATATTCTAAGGAATCTGTTCACATTTAATTGAATAGACCTTTGCTGTATAAGTAACAAGCTCATAAAATATTTTCCTCCATAAATATGGAAAATATCCAAGTAAACAAATCCCCAAAATCACATCCTGCTGTTTTAAAGAAAAAGTAGAGCAGTCGTAAGAAATCTAAAAGTTCTCTGTGATGGAAGTTGTTCATGTTGAATGTAGTGTACAAACCTCTTCAGTTTGCCAATGCAGTACAATGTGTGGGGTGTAGCTAGGAAAGAGCTTCTTTGGAGAAATAGAAGTTTGGAAAATGGTCCGCTTATTGGAAGACACGTGTACTGCTGGAGTGCTGTGGTGGGTTCCACAGCTCGGCTGGAGGGAGAAGGTAGTATCCAACATAAAACTGCTGTGAGACTCTCAGGGGAACTTTTAGTCCTGGGAGCAAGTAGAAAATGCACAGGTGAGAGCTGCTCCCTTCTTACCCCTGTTTGTTCACCCTGAATTCCACTGAATAGCTGGTTCGTAAAGTTTTTGGTTGCTTTTGAAGGTGTATAGCAACCAAATAGGAGAGAGCAGGCCTAGGGATTTATTGCGGTATAGGTAGTATTAACTTCTTAGAGAGCTGTCTCTCTAGATGATGCATTTTAAAGGTTGGCTGCCTGAGTGTCTCTGAAGACCTAAGAAGAGTGGATTTGAGGGAAGTCACACAATCTGATTTCCTGAGTACAGTAATTGCTGGCATACAGCACAATGTGTTTGTTGTGTGGTCTGCAGGAAAAGTAAAGGCAAATGTGAAAATATCTTGCATATTTATCCTTCCAACCTAAGGCAGCTCAGAAAAAAGCTTCATAGCTGCACAAATCTGTCTCTGTAGTGTCAATTACTTTCCTTGGGTTTGTTTTCTAAATGCTGAATGGGTTTTGTTGATTATCAAGGAAGTGAAAATTCTCTGAAGCGTAAGATTCTTTTTAAATACAGTTTCTGCTAAATTGTATTTATCTGTTCAGAAATCTGGTGTGGCACTGTGATTGAAACTCCACAAAACACAGGTGGTATGGAGAAGATGAATGAAGAATTACTTTCCACTGTCTCTTGCTGTACAAAAAAGAGAGACTGTTGAATGGAACTTGCAAGGATCTCGTTCAAAACATACAGACAGACACCATGTAGTAAGGCTGCTCAACTCCTTGCTGCGGGATGTTCTGTGTACTAAAAATGTTTATGGACTGACAGTGGGGGACAAATTGATTCAGAAAAGTCTGCTGGGGCTGTAAAGTACAGAAACATTGTCTGCAACATTTACCTGAGTCACAGATCATAGCTGGAGAGGATTTGGAGAAGTTTCACTGTATGTTTATGCTTTTCTTATATTCCTTCAAAGGCATTTGCTTCCAACTGTTTTTGAAGATGGCTGTGAACCATGGGTGTGGTTGTCCTTATGTACAGAAACAGGGCATAGTTCCAATGCAAAATTAAAAAAACTTGTTATGACTCAGTTGTAATTCTGCTGCAGTCTTACTGTGAGCAACGGCCAAGGAGCCAAACACTGGAGGACCCTGCAGATTTAGGAAGGTCATAATGGTTGGCAATTTTGCTTGCACTTTGAAAGTTATTGCTGTGTAAGGGATGGAAGAAATACTTAAACAGAAAGCTTTCCAGGGAAGCTAAAAGTTGTTACCTCGAAAAGGTGACTTTTGATGTGTTAAGTGTGAGCAGTAAAATAAGAGCAACCTGTTCTGCTGCTGAGGTTGTTTTGGAATTCACAGTTTACATATCATCTATGTGCAAACGTCTAAGAGGAATGTTCAGATTAACTGTAATAAAAATCATCAAACTGCTTGTTGTATATAGCTTTATTAAAATATTTTTAATATGTTGCCTATGTTAGGTGGGTTATTTTTTATAAAGTTTTATTGTATTATGATGATTGATATTCTCAGCTGAAAGTAGAGAGCCTTCCAAGAAAGGGGGGATTGGGGAAGGAACATGTGAGTTTAGCATTATTGGTCATCTAGCTTGTAACAGTAACATTAATTACTGTTAGAAAATAATATACCAGTTCTTATAGCACATTAATTTATGAGGAAGTACCAGCTACAGGTTGGTTTCCTGTAGCACTACACTTATACGGATTGGTGCATAAACATGTCTTGAAAGTAAGAGTTACAAATCTGACACTGTAAAGTATTTCAGAATACTGTCTTAAATTTTCCAGCGATGACAAGGCCAATAGCTCAAATGATGCTGGAGAAGCTAGTAAACCTGCAGAGATGCCTACGCAGAGAAGAAAACGTATCTCCACCATGCCCAACCTTGTCAAACCCAGAGCTGGACCTTCATCTACTCAGCGTTCTTCATCAAAACCGCAGAGGCGAGCATCACAGGCTCCTGATGGCAGTGCTTCGCTTCAGAAGGATTCCTCTCCATCAGAAAAGAGTAATGTTGAAAGCTCCTTAAAGTCTCCCATGCTGCCCGAAAAGAAAACACCTGTGCCACAAGTGCCACAGTTTTCCCCACTAAAAAAATCAGTGAACAAAGAGCAAAATGCAGGTGTAACTGCTCAAAAAAATGATGATACTTTGCAGAAGAATGTACCCTCCCCACTCAAGGAGAGACCAACGCAGGAAAAGTCAGGAACACATGAGGAAAAGCTACCTACGAAACCAGTTCCTGTAAAAGAGAAACGAACATGTTCTGACCGTGAGAGGATCCTCAAAGCTCGGAAGTTAAGAGAAATGCTTAAAGAAGAGCTGAAGAAGGAGCGGCTGGTAGGCCTCTGTGTTAAGCAGTGCTGATCTGTGAAGGACAAAGATGTGTGATTCACCTAACATACATTATCTCTTTGCAGTAGTGTTTTCTGGACATCATCAGCCGCTTACTGCTAATAGACTATGATATCTCATAACTCTGTATGGGTTTAGTCTGTTTATAAGCAGTAGTAGCACTGTGTTCCCTCATAATACAGATTTCACGAGAAATTGTATATCTTTTTGTTTGATTAGACCCACAAGCCTTTTTGACAGAAGACCTGCTATTACATTATAGTCAACATTCCAATTAAAAAAAATTTCACAGTTGGTAATACAATGGGGAAATGTGCTGTAAGAAGCTTGGTATTTGGAGTTTCTAATATCTTTTCAAATTGATTGTTGCCCAAGTTCTGTAATTTTGAATAGCTTTTCACTTTTACTTGTGCCAAGTATTGAATTTCTCTGAGGGGGTAAGTCACTTAAGGGCCTGTGGAGTCCTCTCTGACAAGGGAACACTTTTAAAATAAACTTATTTCAGTTGATGGGGGTAGGGAGGAGGACAAAAAACCTTCCCAAATGGGGTACTTCGTAAATAAAGAAAAATATTAATTTGTGAAATATAAAGTACGTTCATGGTGAATTTAAGGGTTCTTTCATCTTTCTGTGGAAACAGTTGAAACACAGGCCACCAGTAATTGAAGGACGTTCTCCACCAGATCGTTCTAAAATGACCATGAGAGACTTGATATACTATCTGCCGGAAAACAATCCTATGAAGTAAGTATGGCTCTTTTTCTCTGTCCTTAGGTTAAATGATTTTTCTTTTTCTACCAATTCAATAACTGTGAAAAGCAGAGTTCTTAAATCTGGAGTATTAGCACAGTTGCAGTATTGTTGCAATGGTAACAGAAGCTAGACATTTTCACATCAATTCAATCTTCATACAGAATTGAGAGTGGAGATTAGTGTACTTGTTTAAATATAACAACACAAACCTGTCCCTGGTGTTGATTTATCTCTTGTACAAATGCAGAACAGTAGAAAATACTTTTTTGTTTGGTTGGTTTTTACTCCCTGCTGTTAAATTTTTAGTTGTGGCTACTAGGTGTGTTATGACTGCCTGCCAAATCTAGTGGACTACAGGAAGCTAAGCATTTCTCCTTACTAGGTGCTGAAATGCAAAATGCACTGCAAGACCCAGAAGGTCTCTCCATTCCAGCTGGATGGATGTAGCTGCTGCTGTTCCCTTTACAAGTTTTACTAGTAGCAAGGCTGAGTGAGCATCCCAGAGGTGCACATACACAGGGTACACTAATGCAGCTGGCTGCACAGATTGCCACAGACAGAGCAGGGCCTTTTTCCTGCAACTATCACAAACAATCATAAGTACATCTATCCAAGTCCTGTTCTTTCTCCCAGTAGCAGATGAGTTTTCTGTTATTGTCTGTTACCACCTGCTTGTTAGTGTTTGTGTGTTCTATTTATCACTTCCTTGTTTTTGTCTTTCACACCAGGTAGCCCTTAAGCCCGTAATGAACAAGGCGCCCTCAGATTCCCTGTACCCTTACAATGGATAACTGCTTGAAATACCTTTTTTTTTGTCCTTGCTTATAGAAAAAAACCCCCAAAATTCATTAAGCAGTGGTGGTTATTCAGTCAGACTCCAGTCTAGATGTGCTACAAAGAATTGAAAAAAACCCTTTGTGTTTCTTCATCCATTATCCACTAAAAGCAGGTTTTGTGGAATGAAGCAGAAATGCATTTGTACAACTGTTCATCTCTAGTTTTTTATAAAATTCTAGGTCTTCATTGGCAGAAGAAAAGAGAACAGAAAAAACTTCTGCACTGGGTCAAATGAAAGAGTAAGTCTTGGTGACAGAAATAGTCCAAAAAATTTCTATGTTGGAAAAAAAAACATGTTTCCATGGTAATACTAAGTATAGGTTTTTTTTTACTTTTTCAATATCACAGCCCTTATTTATAAAAAATAGTGATTTGGGAGGGGAGGGTGGTTAAAGAGCATTTTTCTTTCCATATTGTGGTTTTGGATTTGTCCATTTTACAATAGAATGAAAAGCAGATTCCAGAGTTTATGTATTGACTGACTTGCTGGTGGGTTGCATTGCTGGGTGGTTCATTAAATTGTTGAAAATCTGGCATACGGAGCAGCAATTCAAAACATTAACAGAAGTAATATTTTTTGCTTGGTCTCTTAAAACCGTAGACAGGAAGAGAAAAGCACTCCTGATCATGAAGAGGAAGATGAGGAGGAAGAAGCAGAGAATGGGGAGGAGAGTCAGGATGGTCCACTTCTAGTTCCTCGTGTGAAAGTAGCAGAAGATGGTTCAATTATTCTGGACGAAGAAAGGTAACAAATTCTGTGCCTGACTCGAGGACAATATGTACTACATTGCTGCTTAGTTTGCGGATACAGAACAGTTACTTTGGACAGGGAGAAACACAAGTGTATTTATGTGTTGAGAGTTGAGCTATACTGACTCAGGAAACAGTGTATTTCTGTTGTCACATGAAAAAATGTGACAAAATATGAGCAGCAGTTATCTGCATCTCAGTAGCAGCAAACTCTCTACGAGAAATGTTTTTGGAGGAGTTAGAGGTAGATGTTGTATTGTATTACAGTGAATGAATGCTGAATATTTGTCAAACTTCCAGATGTTTTCTATTTAGTTAACAAATTTGTTTCTCACAGTTGCCTGTGTCCGCTTACTGTTATTCAGTAGCCAGTATGATTTGCATATTGCTGCTTTATTCATCTGTCAGTGTTTTCAGTAACTTCACTTAGATTATGACTTTTTAAAAATACCAGATTGCCAAATTATTGAGTTCCCAAAATGTATTATTAGCATGAGATGTAGGCCAAGGTATAGGGCTAGAGCAGTCCTGCTCCAGCAGGAATTTGAAAGTATTCTAAAAGGATATGGAGAGGGTCTTGTGGTTTTGCAAAATAACTTTCTTGAATGCTAGGAAGACAATCTTTATTTTAAGATATTTAATTATGTCTGTCATATAAAAAGGGAAAAGCAAATTTACTTGCACAGGCTGAGTAGGTTAAGGATTTCTCGCTCCCATTAAAATACATGTTAATGTAATTATTACACCTGATTACAGTACAAACTCTGACTTATGATAGGAAAAAATCTGAATAGCTGGCTTATAAACATCAACTATTTGTCTTGTTAGTAGTATTTCCAGGTGAGTCTGTGTTTTCTTTTCCAGTTTAACTGTAGAAGTTCTAAGAACAAAAGGTCCATGTGTGGTAGAAGAAAATGATCCCATCTTTGAGCGTGGCTCTACAACAACATATTCTAGCTTCAGGAAAAGTTTTTACACAAAACCATGGTCAAATAAAGGTGAATATATTTTTGATTTCAAGTTCTGTGTCTGCAGAAAAATCTTAGGTTTTGATCTATGCTTTGTACTCAATTTTTATTTGCAGTGGAGTATATGGACTTATGTGACATAGTCTCAACCTTCCAAACTCTTAAAACAAGCAGAGGTCTAATGTTTGCTGTGAAAATCAGCATGTTTGAAAAAATCCAGTGTCTTATGATATGCAAACTAGCTGTGAATTTTCTTCTGTCATGGACATTGAGATGCTGTGGAAATTCTGTGGAAACATCATATCAAAAGTGTAATTTTGGATTCTGGTGTCTGGATATTTGAGCTCTATATGGAACAGCTAGCACTTCTTTACAGGAGGAATAAATTCTATATGCCATCCCTATGTGGGCTGATTTCAGTGCACATGGAGAGCTGTGTTTTTATGAGTGGGTGGGTTGGGTTTTTTTTATTATGCCTGATTATTATCTCTAGGCTGATAACACTGCAAGGCATTGTACAATTGGGAATGTTTTTATACAACCATAGATGGAAAAGTTAGCTTCAGAATGCACTGTGCTGCTTTTGGAATGTGCTTTTTTCCTGTTAACAAATAATAACGGAGATGGTATTTTTACACGTTTTTTCTGATTTCTGTTTGTGGTTGTGTTCATAATAAAAAATAACATTGGCAACTTGGAGTTGATTAGCTTTGATTTACTAACTTCACAAAATGTATTTCATATTCTGCAATTTTATAATACGTTAGACAGTTCTTTCTGTTAATAGTTCATTCAGTAAATGTTATTAGAGGTACTTAGGTAAAATAACACACATAGTCCAGCCCAGCTGAACTTGCAGCCACAGTAGATAACCTTAAAGTTATCCATCTAGTTGCATGAAGTTTGAAAGGTGTTTTTATTTAGGTAACAAGAAGGATGGTTAACTAAATACTTAAGTGTGTGTATCTCCTCCCCCGCCCCCCTCCAGAAACAGACATGTTCTTTTTAGCTATCAGTATGGTTGGAACAGATTTCTCCTTGATTGGACGGCTGTTTCCTCATAGAGCCAGAGCGGAAATTAAGGTAAAAACTAAAGCACCAGTAAAGCAACTAAATGTCTGTTTTCACTTTTCTGTTTCTCACTTGCTATTCCTATGCTTCCTCTATTAGTATTGATAATTTTGATGCTAACTGGCTCTGTAGCAGTGGTTTTTTTAATGCCTGTTTCCAAGAGGCAGTAAGTATCTGAAACATTAATATACTGCATTGAATTCTGATCAATTTATCTAGTAAATCTAGCATATCTAGACACAGTTTGTCTTGATTTTATTTTAATTGAAGAATGCTGCTAAGCATGAGTGGATGTTTGGTGAGCGTCTTCTGTATTGCCTCTTTCATGGTATCCAGCTGGGAAAATCTTCGGTATTTCAAACACTGCTTAAATTGGAAGTAAGGACAAAGGTGTTGAAAATAACAAAAAATGATGACTGGTGATAGCCATTGGTGGCAGATTTTATATTTAAAAGTCATGTAAGAACTTGTGTTCTGTGAGTGTGCTTTTAAGTTTTAACAACTTTAGTTGGTAGAAAATTTTGTTGCATTGAAGAAGGTTTATCTTGACCTGTCACTTTGTACAATATATCATTGCATTTCTTGCTTATTGAAAAAGACAACCTTTGCTTTTAGAACAAGTTCAAACGTGAGGAAAAAGCTAATGGATGGAGGATAGACAAAGCTTTCAGTAAGTAAAGTAAATGTACCCCACCCTACAATGAATCATTAAATGGTAGTAATCTTTTTTTAATGGTAATTGTTGTGCTTTGCCTTGCTTGAATTAATTATAAGATAAAGTTTTTGCTTGTAGGTGAGTTCAGAAGCTGGGCAATCTTAAGTTTTATAACAAGTATGGTTCACAGTAAAGATATTTAGGTTTAATATCTGGCTTTTCTATATGTCTGATAAATGAGACTAATATAAACTTTCCTATATATATTCAGTTGAAGATTATTCTGATTCATGGGAATTTCTAGCATAGTTACTTATTCTAAACTGTTTTGAGAATTTTTAAACGCTTTGTGTGTTATTTGAATGAGCTATGTAAGTCCTAGAGCAGCATGTTAATATGTTATTTGATACTAGGTGCAATTTGTGTATTTGTCACTTCTTAAATTTTCTAAACTACTAAATACTATAACCTTTTTACTATTTGTTTTTTAAAATCAAGCTACCATAATCCATATATATGTCAACCCTAGTCCCTGCTCAAGTGATACAGAAAGTATTTTCAAAACCAACTTTGTCTAAAGTTATATAACCTTTGCTTTGTAATATTGTAACATGTACCACTGATTGTTTTACGAAACAGGAACTTGGAAAAATTATCAACTTTGAAATCGTTTCTATTTCTTTCTTCTATTCTCATAGAAGAAAAGCGGCCCTTTGATTTTGAATTCTTTGCCCAGCTGCTTGAGAAGGTCTTAGCAGATGAGGAAAAGAGGAAGCAAAAGACTAGTAAAAACCAGAAGCCAAAGGAAAAGAAGCCATCAAGGCCTCGAAAGAAGACAAAAGGTATTTCAAAAGAATGCTTGAGATATCATTACAGAGTGGTGGTCAGTAAAATGTTGCTAGCAGAGGAAGAATCATGTAGGGAATCTTTTCTTTCCCTGTTCCAGAGAGGTCAAGATAATCCTGGCTTCATAGTGTAATTTTTTCAGATGTAGTTTACTGATGTTCAGGATGGTAATAATAGGTAGCAGCCAGTTTCCTGAGGTGTATTTTCTCTGGGCAGGAACGTGAGACCACACTGAGATTAGCACTCATACTCTAAATGGGATATTCTAATTTAACAGTTGACAAGTGTCTCCATGAGTTACTAACAAATTCACTTCTAGAATCCTTGGGCGAATACCATGTTTTTGGCAAGGTCTTCTGTGACTTTTAATTTAAATTTTTCTTGCATTTTAAACCCTTTCTTTTAAGGGTTCTGTTTCTCCTTTAATTGTGGTTTGACTTCCTAAGTCTGAAGGGTGTGATTCTTTTCAGGGAGTCCTGTTCTAGTTTTCTGGTCTGTTCAAAATAAAGGATAAAGATTATGTTTAATTACTATTGATCATCATGTAGTGTCTTATTACCTCAATACCTGTGAAAGGACTTTTCATAGGTGTGCTTAAATTAAAAATGGTTATACTGACACCATTTCATAAATTCCCTGCTAATTCTGTTCGGTTGTTTGCTTGCTTGTTCCACAAGAACCCATTTTCTTCCAAGTGGTATTGTGGAACAAATAAGAGAACAACCCTTTAAAGGGGATGTTAGCTAGAAAGCAACATCACTGTATAATTCTTAAAATTGACATAGTTGCTGCTTTTCTATAGCCTTGATTTCAGATTTGAATAAATAAAACATCCCACCTATTAGGACTTTACAGCTATGTACAGAAATTCTGATGATAGACTTTAATGGTAGATTAAAGGTACTTTATGTGTAAAGCAATGTGAGTGTGCTTTTCTACCTCTCTTGCATTTTTGATTTCTTAATTACAGGGGAACAAGTTTGTATAAGAATAATAAAAAGGACAGGGAAAGGTTCTTGATGTTCTGCATAAATACAAGATCAAGACAAAATGTCCTGAAAAAGGGAGGGAAAAGAATTTTAGAAACTCATTAAACCCAGAAAAGAACTTGTACATTATTTGCTGGATAATAATTCAGCTTTCTTATGTAAATAAGAGTGATTAACCACAATACACATATTGATTAAACCTACTTTTTCATGACATACTTTCTGCAACCATCATCACCTCTTTCTGCAGAGATGTGACAAGTCTTTTCAGGAATAGCAATGCCTGTTACTTCTGGATCCAAAAGTGGCTGTGTAGCCTGCTAAACAATATAGGAAGAAGAACTTGTACTAAATGGCTTTACATCCTGTATTGACATTACCCTGGTGTGTTTTGTCTTTAGTGTTGAAGTTAATCTATGCTGAAGCTTTTCTGTTAAGTCAGTGACTGACTTATGGTCCTGCTCATATGCCTGGCAGTGTATTGGCAGTGACGTATGTATTCACAAGATGTTGCTAGTGGAAATACCTTTGCAATTTATGATTCCTAATACTCCAGCAGTCCATTAACCAGGAACCATATTGTCTCAATAGCAAAAGCTGCCAGCACAGAAGCTGCTAATGATCCAGATGATCTTCAGGAAGCCAGAATTTCTGGTGCAGAAACAGAAGCTGATGCTGTGACGGCTGAGAAGGAAAATGAGGACTCTTTGGGCATTTCTGAACAGGTAGAAGAACAGGTTGCATTAGAGCCAGTGTTAGCAAAAAAGAAGAGAAAGAAGAAGAGAAAAGATGATCTTGAACAGGAAGTGGAGAATCTTCCAGAAGAAATGGCTGTCCCTTCAAAAACAGCTGAAGAAGGGAAATCCTCTAAGAAGAGTAAGAGGCAAAAATTCTCACTTTCAAATGTTCAAATGTAAATTTTTATATAAAGACATAGCAAACAAAGGAGAACTTGGGCTTTGATTTATATCAGTGATCTGCCATGGGAGGTTGTGGAATAATGCCTTTCAAAATCAGCTTTCATACTAAATCTCAACATTTAATTTTTGCTGAGAACAGTTCTCTTGAATCTTATACTTAGGCATTTTCTACTGGATTTTTTTATTTTAAATTAACTCTTGCTTCAATGTAGCTAGGATGTGAATAGTGGAATTTGAAGATGTTACCCAGAATGTCCAAATTGATCAGTTCTTTTTCATTAGCAGAAAAAAAGCTGTGTGATGCAAACAATGATGGTCATACTACCTGTAGAGAAGAACTGAATAGTGTTATTGAAGGAAAACAAGATGAGAGTGCTGTTACAGAGGAAGAGAGATCTGAGTCCTGTTTATCAGTGGATGACATAACGGAGAGAGAAAGTGATGTCAATTTATGCAGGTAATGTTTACAATGGAAAGCTTAGGCAAAATAAAAAATAATTTAAAGTTTTAATATTGGTTTTATTTATTCATGCTTAGCATCTATGTTAACTGTCACGGAATGGGCAGGTTTTTGGTTTGTGACAGCTGTTCTGGGTTTTAGTAAGCTCTTTTTAATTTACACTCAGTATATTCTCTGCCCCAATGGGCTGCATTTGCAATGTTAATTTACAGTAATACTAAAATCCCATTCAAAACTGCTTTCACTTTTTTCTAGGGTGTTCGTGAAATCTATTGGCTTATCCTAACTCCTAATACTTCTCAAAGCACTGCTTGGCAAAGTAGTGTTACTATACACTTGGAACTTCTATCTGTTTTTAATAAGAT
>CM067102.1:2065573-2093609 GCA_034008185.1 Gorsachius magnificus | reverse complement strand
CCGTCACTCACGGGTCCCCGGGGGACAAAGGGTTAGGGTTAGGGAAAGGGGTTTAAGGGGCCCACAAGCCTAGGGGTCCATGGACACTGTGGCTGCAAAAGGCATGCCAAGGGGAGCACGGCACTGACTCAACATTCATCCTTCTACACCTTTTCCATGCGGGCCACCTATGTTACTGGACACATCACCCTGAGGTCCTGTGTGCCTTTACGGTTAGGGTTAGAGTTCAGCTTAGGGCTCAAAGATCCACCAAGCCTAGGGTCCATGGACACTGTGGCTGCAAAAGGCATGCCAACGGGAGCACAGGCTCTGCATCAACATTCATCCTTCTACACCTTTTCCATGCGGGCCACCTATGGTGCTGGACACGTCACCCAGAGGTCCTGTGTGCCTTTACGGTTAGGGTTAGAGTTCAGCTTAGGGTTCAAAGATCCACCAAGCCTAGGGGTCCATGGACACTGTGGCTGCAAAAGGCATGCCAAGGGGAGCACGGCACTGACTCAACATTCATCCTTCTACACTTTTCCATTGGGCCACCCTATGTTACTGGACACATCTACCCAGAGGTCTCGTGTGCCTTTACGGTTAGGGTTAGAGTTCAGCTTAGGGCTCAAAGATCCACCAAGCCTAGGGGTCCATGGACACTGTGGCTGCAAAAGGCATGCCAAGGGGAGCACGGCACTGCATCAACATTATCGTTCTAACCTTTTCCATGCGGGCCACCTATGGTGCTGAACACGTCACCAGAGGTCCTGTGTGCCTTTACGTTAGGGTTAGAGTTCAGGTTAGGGTTCAAAGATCCCAAGCCTAGGGGTCCATGGACACTGTGGCTGCAAAAGGCATGCCAAGGGGAGCACGGCACTGCATCAACATTCATCCTTCTACACCTTTTCCATGCGGGCCACCTATGGTGCTGGACACGTCACCCAGAAGTCCTGTGTGCATTTACTGTTAGGGTTAGAGTTCAGGTTAGGGTTCAAAGATCCACCAAGCCTAGGGGTCCGTAGACACTGTGGCTGCAAAAGGCATGCCAAGGGGAGCACGACACTGCATCAACATTGATCCTTCTACACCTTTTCCATGCGGGCCACCTATGGTGCTTAAAGCCTCACTCACATGTCTCAGGTGACAAAAGCGTTAGGCTTAGGGTAAGGGTTCAAAGATCCCCCAAACCTAGTGGTCCATGGACACTGTGGCTGCAAAAGGCATGCCAAGGGGAGCACGGCACTGCATCAACATTCATCCTTCTACACCTTTTCCATGCGGGCCACCTATGGTGCTGGACACATCACCCAGAGGTCCTGTGTGCCTTTACTGTTAGGGTTAGAGTTCAGGTTATGGTTCAAAGATCCACCAAGCCTAGGGGTCCATGGACACTGTGGCTGCAAAAGGCATGCCAAGGGGAGCACGGCACTGCATCAACATTGATCCTTCTACACCTTTTCCATGCGGGCCACCTATGGTGCTTAAAGCCTCACTCACAGGTCTCAGGTGACAAAAGGTTAGGTTAGGGTAAGGGTTCAAAGATCCACCAAGCCTAGGGGTCCATGGACACTGTGGCTGCAAAAGGCATGCCAAGGGGAGCACGGCACTGCATCAACATTGATCCTTCTACACCTTTTCCATGCGGGCCACCTATGGTGCTGGACACGTCACCCAGAGGTCTCGTGTGCCTTTAGGGTTAGGGTTTTGGTTAGGGTTAGCGTTCAAAGATCCACCAAGCCTAGGGGTCCATGGACACTGTGGCTGCAAAAGGCATGCCAAGGGGAGCTCGGCACTGCATCAACATTGATCCTTCTACACCTTTTCCATGCGGGCCACCTATGGTGCTGGACACGTCACCCAGAGGTCCTGTGTGCCTTTACTATTAGGTTAGAGTTCAGGTTAGGGTTCAAAGCTCCACCAAGCCTAGTGGTCCATGGACACTGTGGCTGCAAAAGGCATGCCAAGAGCAGCACGCACTGCATCAACATTGATCCTTCTACACCTTTTCCATGCGGGCCACCTATGGTGCTGAAGCTAACGTCACTCACAGGTCTCAGGTTACAAAAGGGTTAGGGTTAGGGTAAGGGTTTAAGAGATCCACCAAACCTAGGGGTCCATGGACACTGTGGCTGCAAAAGGCATGCCAAGGGAGCACGGCACTGCATCAACATTGTCCTTCTACACCTTTTCCATGCGGGCCACCTATGGCTGCTGAAAACCTCACTCATCAGGTCTCAGGTGTCAATAGGGTTAGGGTTAGGGTTAGGGTTAAAAGATCCACCAAGCCTAGGGGTCCATGGACACTGTGGCTGCAAAAGGCATGCCAAGGGGAGCACGGCACTGCATCAACATTGATCCTTCTACACCTTTTCCATGCGGGCCCCCTATGGTGCTGGACATATCACCCATATGTGTCAGGTGTCAATAAGGTTAGGGTTAGGGTTAGGCTTAGGGTTCAAAGATCCACCAAGCCTAGATGGTCCATGGATATGTGGCTGCAAAAGGCATGCCAAAGGGAGCACAGGCACTGCACCAACATTGATCCTTCTACACTTTTCATGCGGAACCACTCTGGTGCTAACTTCAGCTCACCAGGCTCAGTGTCAATAGTGTTAGGGTTAGGGTTAGGTTCAAAGATCCACCAAGCCTAGGGGTCCATGGACACTGTGGCTGCAAAAGGCATGCCAAGGAGCACGGCACTGCATCAACATTGATCTTCTACACCTTTTCCATGCGGGCCCCCTATGGTGCTGGACATATCACCCATATGTGTCAGGTGTCAATAAGGTTAGGGTTAGGCTTAGGGTTAGGGTTCAAGGATCCACCAAGCCTCATGGTCCAAGGACACTGTGGCTGCAAAAGGCATGCCAAGGGGAGCACGGCACTGCATCAACATTCATCCTTCTACACCTTTTCCATGTGGGCCACCTATGGTGCTAGACACTTCACGCAGAGGTCTCGTGTGCCATTAGGGTTTGGGTTAGGCTTAGGGGTCACAAAGACCAGCAAGCCTAGCGGTCCATGGACACTGTGGCTGCAAAAGGCATGCCAAGGGGAGCACGGCACTGCATCAACATTGATCCTTCTACACCTTTCCCATGCGAGCCACCTATGGTGCTGGACACGTCACCCATAGGACTGAAGTGTCAATAGGGTTTGGGTTAGGGTTAGGGTTCAAAGACCACCAAGCCTTGTGGTCCAAGGACATTGCGGCTGCAAAAGGCATGCCAAGGGGAGCATGGCACTGCATCAACATTGATCCTTCTATGGCTTTCTCATCTTGGATAACCATACTTCTGGCAACTTCAGCCATTCGTCTCAGGTGCCAATAGGGTTAGGGTTAGGGTTAGGGTTCAAAGATCCACCAAGCCCAGGGCTCCATGGACACTGTGGCTGCAAAAGGCATGCCAAGGGGAGCACGGCACTGCATCAACATTCATCCTTCTACACCTTTTCCATGCGGGCCACCTATGGTGCTGAAAACGTCACCCATAGGTCTCAGGTGCCAATAGGGTTAGGGTTAAAAGATCCACCAAGCCTAGGGTCCATGACACTGTGTGCAAAAGGCATGCCAAGGGGAGCACGGCACTGCATCAACATTCATCCTTCTACACCTTTTCCATGGGGCCACTATGGTGCTGAAAACGTCACCCATAGGTCTCAGGTGTCAATAGGGTTAGGGTTAGGGTGCAAAAATCCACCAAGACTTGTGGTCCATGGACACTGTCGCTGCAAAAGGCATGCCAAGGGGAGCACGGCACTGCATCAACATTGATCCTTCTACACGTTTTCCATGCGGGCCACCTATGGTGCTGAAAACGTCACTCACAGGTCTCGTGTGCCTTTAGGGTTAGGGTTAGGTTTAGTGTTAGGGTTCAAAGATCACCAAGCCTTGCTGTCCATGGATACTGCAGCTGTAATAGGAATGAAAGGATATACCGCACTGCACCAAGACTGATACCTCAACAGCTTTCTCATCTCGGCTACCTATGGTGCTGGGAACATCACCCAAATGCCTCTACATCTTTCTCATCCGGTCACCTATATTTCTGATTATGCCACCTATAGATGTTGACTCTAATTATGGTTTGGATTAGTATTTAGGGTTCAAAGATCCACCAAGCCTAGTGGTTGTGGTGGATGGGTGCCTTATGTCTCAGGTGCAATTAGGATTTGGGTTAGGGTTTAGATTCAAGGGCGAATGGCAGCCAATACCTATAGGTGACATAATGAGCACCATAGATGGCCCAGATGAGAAAGGTGTTGAGGTTTCAATCTTGGTGCAGTTCCGTGCTCCCCTTGGCATGCCTTTTGCAACCCCAGTATCCCTGGACAGCTAGGCTTTGTGGTTCTCAGAACCCTAACCCTAGCCCCAACCCTAACCCTAATGGGAACTCAGACCTACAGGTCACTTGCCATGCATTGTAGTTTGGCCGGCTGAGGAAGGTGCTGAGCTATCTATCTTGGTGCAGTGCTGTGCTCCCCTTGGCATGCCTTTTGCAGCCCCAGTATCCCTGGACTGCTAGGCTTTGTGGCTCTTTCAGCCCTAAATCTAACCCTAACGCTAACCCTTATTGCAGCCCAGTTGTATAGGTGACAAAATCAGCACCGTAGGTGGCCTGAACAAAAAAGGTGTGGAGGGATCAGTCTTAGTACAGTGCTGTGTTCCCCTTGGCATGCCTTTTGCAAATGTAGTGTCCCTGGACTACAAGGCTTGGTGGATCTCGGAACCCTAACACTAATCTATATCCTAATTGCGGTCGAGATCTATAGGTGACATAATCTGCCCCATAGGTGGAACGGCTGATAAAGCTGTAGAGGCATTAAACTTGGTGCAGTGCCGTGCTCCCCTTGGCATGACTTTTGCAGCCACACCATCTATGGGCCTCTAGGCTTTTTGGATCTCAGAACCCTAACCCAAGCCCTAACCCTAACCCTAATGGCACGTGAGACCTATGGGTGACATGCCCAGCACCATAGGTGGACGGATGAGGAACGCATTTATGTATCAATCTTGGTGCAGTGCCTTGCTCCCCTTGGCATGCCTTTTGCAGCCACAGTGTCCATAGTCCTCTAGGCTTTGTGGATTTCGGAATCCTAACCCTAACCATAATGGCAGCCGAGTTCTATAGGTGAAATAATCAACATCATAGGTGGTCCAGATGAGGAAGTTGTTAAGGCATTAAACTTGGTGCAGTGACATGCTCCTGTTGGCATGCCTTTTTCAGCCACAGTGTCCATGGACCGCTAGGCTTTGTGGATCTCGGAATCCTAACCCTAACTCTAATGGCAGCCCAGATGTGTAGGTGACAAATTCAGAACCATAGGTTGCCTGAATTAAAAAAGGTGTGGAGGGATCAATCTTGGTGTAGTTCCATGCTCCACTTGGCATGCCTTTTGCAGCCACAGTGTCCATGGACCCCTAGGCTTGGTGGATCTTTGAACCCTAACCCTAACCCTAACCCTAAAGACACCTGAGACGTATGGATGAAGTTACAGCAAGTATGGTTAGCCAAGATGAGAAAGCTGTAGAAGGATCAAGTTGATGCACCTGTCCCCTTGGCATGCCTTTTGCAGCCACAGTATCCATGGACCGCTAGACTTTGTGGCTCTGTCGTGGTTTAACCACTCTGCCTGCAACCGACCGATCCACTAACCCCCCCCGAGCATGACGTTATAGGGTATAGAATAGCTCTTTAGACAGTTTGGGTCCTAGGTGTGCTGTACTCCCAGCTTGTTATGCACCTGGCCGAGCAGGAGAAGCTCAAAAAGTCCTTGAGCAGTCTGAGCACTACTTGGCAACAACTAAAAACATTTGCGTGTTATCAACATCCTTCTAGTACTAAATCCAAAGCACAGCACTATGCTAGCTTCTGTGAAGAAAATTAACTCTATCCCAGCCGAAACCAGGACATGATCCACCCCTTATTCTATACCATTTACGTCATGCTTAGGTCCTACTCTTAGAATACATTCTAATTAATCACCACCATTTTCTGATTTTTTGGTATATACATACAGATATAATTGCCTTAGTTTATGGACCATCCCTTGAAAATGTCCATTGGGTTCATTTAGTCCACGGTTTTGGGCTCCATGTGTCGTAACAGTCTTTCAGGGCAGGAGAGATGGGGTCTGGTGTTTGGTTGTTGCTTGCTGAAGTCAGTTCTGGTTCCATCCACTGCACTTCTTCAGTTTCTTCAAAATTCATTCTTCTTTAATCTGGGTGATTCTTACTGTTATACCATTGATAGGACATACAGCAATAGTAAAAATGATGACATACTGTATTATACAGCAATTAACATGATACAATTCAGATCATTGGCTATTTTCATCCAAAATCAAATCCCTTTGGGGTACACATTGGACTTCCCCATCCTTCCGCATCACCCACCAAGTAGAGCCAGGTCCTTGAGCAAAAGCAATCCCACGGATGGGTTTGCCTTTACCTAAGGCAGGAGTAACCCAGACTGTCTTCCCCAGCATATTTTTTACATGAACTACAGGGACTTTATGCCCTTCTACAGTACGTAAGAGGTTTGATTGGGCAGGGCCAGCTCGGTTGGCAGATCTTCTAGTGTTGACTAACCAAGTAGCTTTTGCTAAATGTGTATCCCAGTGTTTGAATGTTCCACCACTTTTGCTTTCAGTGTAGTCTTTAACAGTCCATTGTATCGTTCGATTTTCCCAGAGGCTGGTGCATGATAAGGGATGTGATAGACCCACTCAATGCCATGCTCTTTGGCCCATTTGTCTATGAGGCTGTTTCGGAAATGAGTTCCATTGTCTGACTCAATTCTTTCTGGGGTGCCATGTCGCCACAGGACTTGTTTTTCAAGGCCTAGGATAGTGTTTCGGGCAGTGGCATGGGGCACGGGATATGTTTCCAACCATCCGGTGGTTGCTTCCACCATGGTGAGCACATAGCGCTTGCCATGGCGGGTTTGTGGGAATGTGATATAATCAATCTGCCAGGCCTCTCCATATTTGTATTTCAGCCATCATCCTCCATACGAGAGAGTCTTTAACCGCTTGGCTTGTTTGATCGCAGCACATGTTTCACATTCATGGATAACCTGTGCAATAACGTCCATAGTTAAGTCCACCCCTCGTTCACGAGCCCATCTGTATGTTGCATCTCTTCCTTGATGGCCTGAGGTGTCATGGGCCCACCGAGCTAGAAACAATTCACCCTTATGTTGCTAGTCCAGATCTACCTGAGCCACTTCAATCTTAGCAGCCTGATCCACCTGCTGGTTGTTGTGATGTGCTTCAGAGGCCCGACTCTTGGGTACATGAGCATCTACATGACGTACCTTTACAACCAGGTTCTCCACCCGGGAAACAATATCTTGCCACAATGCAGCTGCCCAAATGGGTTGCCTCTACGCTGCCAGTTGTTCTGTTTCCATTGCTGTAACCACCCCCACAAAGCATTTGCCACCATCCATGAGTCAGTATAGAGGTAGAGCACTGGCCATTTTTCTCTTTCAGCAATATCTAAAGCCAGCTGGATGGCTTTCACCTCTGCAAATTGACTTGATTCACCTTCTCCTTCAGCAGTCTCTGCAACTTGTCTTGTAGGACTCCATACAGCAGCCTTCCACCTCCGATGCTTTCCCACAAGACGACAGGACCCATCAGTGAACAGGGCATATTGCTTCTCATTTTCTGGCAGTTTATTGTACAGCGGGGCCTCTTCAGCACGCACCACCTCCTCCTCTGATGATACTCCAAAATCTTTGCCTTCTGGCCAGTCCATGATCACTTCCAAGATTCCTGGGTGACTGAGGTTTCCTATTCGAGCCCGTTGTGTAATCAGTGTGACCCACTTACTCCACGTAGCGTCAGTTGCATGACGTGTACAGGGGACCTTCCCTTTGAACATCCATGCCAGCACCGGCAGTCGGGGTGCCAACAGGAGCTGTGCTTCAGTACCAATCACTTCTGAAGCAGCTCGAACCCCTTCATATGCTGCTAATATCTCTTTTTCAGTTGGAGTATAGTTGGCTTCAGATCGTCTGTATCCCCGACTCCAAAACCCTAGGGGTCGGCCTTGAGTCTCCCCTGGTGCTTTCTGCCAGAGGCTCCAGGTAGGGCCATTCTCTCCAGCTGCGGTGTAGAGCGCATTCTTTACATTTTGCCCTGCCCGGACCGGACCGGCCCAAGGGCTACTGCATGCACTATCTCCCGTCTAATTTGTTCAAAGGCTTGTCATTGTTCAGGGCCCCATTTGAAATCGTTCTTCTTCCGGGTCACTTGGTAGAGAGGGCTTACAATCTGCCTGTAATTTGGAATATGCATTCTCCAAAAACCCACAACGCCCAAGAAAGCTTGTGTTTCCTTCTTGCTAGTTGGTGGAGACATGGCTGTTATTTTGTTGATCACATCCATTGGAATCTGACGACGTCCATCTTGCCATTTGATTCCTAAAAACTGGATCTCCTGTGCAGGTCCTTTGACCTTGCTTTGTTTTATGGCAAAACCAGCCTTCAGAAGGATTTGGACTATTTTCTTCCCTTTCTCAAAATCTTCTTCTGCTGTATTGCCCCACACAATGATGTCATCAATGTATTGCAGGTGCTCTGGAGCCTTACCCTGTTCTAGTGCAGTCTGGATCAGTCCATGGCAAATGGTAGGGCTGTGTTTCCACCCCTGGGGCAGTCGATTCCAGGTATACTGGATGCCCCTCCAAGTGAAAGCGAACTGTGGCCTGCACTCTGCTGCCAAAGGGATTGAAAAGAAAGCATTTGCAATATCAATTGTGGCATACCACTTGGCTGCCTTTGACTCCAGTTCGTATTGAAGTTCTAACATGTCCGGCACAGCAGCACTCAGTGGTGGTATAACTTCATTCAGGCCATGATAGTCTACTGTCAGTCCACTCTCCATCAGACTTTCTCACTGGCCATATGGGACTGTTAAAGGGTGATCGAGTCTTGCTAATCACTCCTTGGCTCTCCAGTCGACGAATCAGCTTATGGATGGGAATCAGGGAGTCTCGGTTAGTGCGATATTGCCGCCTGTGCACTGCTGTGGTGGCAATCGGCACTTGTTGTTCTTCAACCCTCAGCAACCCCACAACCGAAGGGTCCTTTGAGAGACCAGGCAAGGTAGACAGCTGCTTAATTTCTTCTGCCTCCAAGGCAGCTATACCAAAAGCCCACCGGTACCCTTTTGGGTCCTTGAAATACCCTCTCCTGAGGTAGTCTATGCCCAGGATGCATGGAGCATCTGGGCCAGTCACAATGGGGTGCTTTTGCCACTCATTCCTGGTTAGGCTCACTTCGGCCTCCAATACAGTCAGCTCTTGAGATCCCCTGTCACTCCAGAAATACAAATGGATTCTGCCCCTATATGGCTTGATGGCATTAGAGTGCACTGTGCACCGGTGTCTACTAGAGCTCTATACTTCTGTGGGTCTGACGTGCCAGGCCATCGAATCCACACAGTCCAGTAGACCCTGTTGTCCCTTTCCTCCACCTGGCTGGAGGCAGGGCCCCTCTAATTCTGATCACTGTTGCTCATGGTTTGTGTATATGAGTCAGAAGTTCCTTCATCACAATCAGAATTAAGATCAGCTCTTCTATTCTGTCTGAAAAAACGACGATCTACCCCATCTCTGGAAATTGGAGCAACAAGTTTCTTGGAAGAGCCCCCTTTTGTGCTTGTTTTCCTTTGCAACTCACGTACTCGCGACTCTAGGGCCGAGGTAGGTTTTCCGTCCCATTTCCTCATGTCCTCTCCATGGTCACGCAGGTAAAACCATAGAGTGCCTCGTGGTGTGTACCCTCGATATTCTTTTCCTTGAGCAGAAGGGCGCTTACTTCTAATGGCTGAGATACTGGTCTGTACAGGAGGGGAGTAGGACATATGCTTTTCGAATCGTTCAAACTTCTGGGACAGTTTCTCCACAGCAGAGACGAGGGAAGAAGAGATACTTTCTTCATATTCCCGGAGCTGGCCAGCCACTTCATCCACTGTTGGTCCCTGTCCAGCTTCCCAGCTCATTATTGCCCGTGTGTTGGCATATGATGTTGGTGCGCTCCGTAACAACTTCCGCCACATGGGTCGTGTGCACCAGACGCTATCCGGATCTTTAGGCAGCTGGCCATTGTCCAGGTCACTATAAATCACTTCCAGGACAGCTAATTCCCTCAGGTACTGGATACCTTTCTCCACAGTGGTCCATTTGCCTGGGCGATGTATGACATCTTCCTTGAAGGGATATCTTTCCTTCATGGCTGACAGTAGTCACCTCCAGAGGCTGAGGACTTGTGTCCCTTTCCAATCTTTGTCAATGCCCCCTTCCCTAGAAGGGATCCACTTTTGGCTTCCTTACCCTCAGTTCCAGGTACTGGCCCCATTATCCCAGCATCGGAGCAACCAGGTGACAAGGTGCTCTCCTGCACGACGGCTGAAATCTTTTCGCATATCTCGCAGCTCACCCAAGGATAGAGACCGTGTAGTTTCTGTCTCATTTATGAGCTCTTCCTCTTCCTCCTCCTTTTGTGATGGCCCTGATTCATCCTCCCTTTCTAAACGAGTTGACTTTCGCTTCCAGGATTTCTTCTTGTGTATAGGGGCAACTGATACTGGCACAGGTTCGCTCCCTGTCTCAGCTGCAATGCCTGTTGCTGGGGTCTGCGTAGCTACAGTGCATGTTGCAGGTGTTGGAGTAGCAGCGGTGCCTGTGCCCACAGCTGGAGGAGCTACAGCGGGTGTCACTGGGGTTGGAGTAGCTGCAGTGTCTGTGTCCACAGTTCGGGTAGCTACAGTGGGTGTCACTGGGGTTGGAGTAGCCACAGGGCCTGTTGCAGGAGTCAATCTTTGGATAGTATATAATTTACGTAGGAGTCTAACCCTGAGTAAAAGCTGAACTATATTCAGGAGACCTAGCAATAGGGCCATGCTAGTTGGAACATCCCAAGGATATTCAACATTCTCAAGAACTGTTGTAATTAGCTCAGAGAAGAAGGGGAAGATGGAGTAAGGTGACTCCCCCACAGGCTGGCTTTCCGAGGATAAAAAGTAAAATGTGTAATTATTCATAATTCCCAATAGATGGTTCCCAAAATACAGAGGTGACAGCAATACTGAGTAAAAATATGAGCTTAATCTGATGATCAATAGTTTTATCATAGCATAAGCCAGTATTACACAGTACAGCAGAACAGCTTTAATCCACTTGCGAAAAGTGACAACCAGCAGCACAGGGAGTGCATACAGCAGGTAAGGTGATATATAAAAGAACTCAATGAACAAGGACAGCAACTCTGAGAGCAAATAAAACAACATTGCAATCAGCGACTATCAGACTAATATAACGAATGCTTATCACAGATGCATTTTAAAAATGTTCAGATCTGTCGTTATCTCAACCCTTCATTTGCCCCATGTTGGGAGCCAAAATAGGATGGTCGTGGTTTAACCCGGCTGGCAACTAAGCACCACGCAGCCGCTCGCTCACTCCCCCCCCTCCCTCAGTGGGATGGGGGACAGAATCAGAGAAAAAGAGAAAAAAGTAAGACACGTGGGTTGAGATAGAACCAGTTTAATAAGAGAGAATAATAATAATAATAATAATAATGGTAAGAAAATATACAGAATATATAAAACAAGTGATGCACAATGCAATTGCTCACCACCCGCTGACGGATGCCCAGCCTGTCCCGAGCCGCGATCACTCCCCTCAAGCCGCAATCACACAGCCCGAGCTGCGACCACCCTGCCCGCAACCGACCGATCCACTAACCCCCCCCAAGCATGACGTTATAGGGTACAGAACAGCTCTTTAGACAGTTTGGGTCCTAGGTGTGCTGTACTCCCAGCTTGTTATGAACCCAGCCGAGCAGGAGAATCTCAAAAAGTCCTTGAGCAGTCTGAGCACTACTTGGCAAAAACTAAAAACATTTGCGTGTTATCAACATCCTTCTAGTACTAAATCCAAAGCACAGCACTATGCTAGTTTCTGTGAACAAAATTAACTCTATCCCAGCCGAAACCAGGACAGGCTCTTTGAACCCTAACCCTAACCCTAACCATAAAGTCACACGAGACCTACGGGTGACGTGTCCAGCACCATACGTGGCTCGCATGGAAAAGGTGTAGAAGGATCAATATTGATGCAGTGCCGTGCTCCCCTTGACATGCCTTTTGCAGCTGAAGTGTCTACGGACCGCTAGGCTTGGTGGATCTTTGAACCCTAACCCTAACCCTAACCCTAACCCTAACCCTAACCCTAACCCTAAAGGCACGTGATATGTATGGTTGTAGTTACCAGAAGTATGGTTATCCAAGATGAGAAAACTGTAGAAGGATCAATGTTGATGCAGTGCCTTGCTCCCCTTGGCGTGCCTTTTGCAGCCACAGTGTCCATGCACCGCTAGGCTTGGTGGATCTTTGAGCCCTAACCCTAACCAAAACCTTAAAGGCACGGAGACCTATGGTTGAAGTTTTCAGCACCATAGGTGGCTTGCATGGAAAAGGTGTAAAAGGATCAATGTTGATGCAGTGCCGTACTCCCCTTGGCATGCCTTTTCAAGCTACAGTATCCATGGACCGCAAGCTTGGTAGATCTTTGAACCATAATCCTAACCCTAACCCTATTGACACCTGAGACCTCTGGGTGACGTGTCCAGCACCATAGGTGGCCCGCATGGAAAAGGTGTAGAAGGATCAATGTTGATGCAGTGCCGTGCTCCCGTTGGCATGCCTTTTGCAGCCACAGTGTCCATGATCCCCTAGGCTTGGTGGATCTTTTAACCCTAACCCTAACCCTAACCCTAAAGGCATGGAGACCTCTGGTTTAAGATATCAGTACCATAGGTGGCCTAGATGAGAAAGGTATTTAGTTATCAATGTTGATGCAGTGCGTAGTCCTCTTGTTATTCCTTTTTCAGCCATAGTGTCCATGGACCCCTAGGCTTGGTGGATCTTTGAACCCTAACCCTAACCCTATTGACACCTGAGACCTATGGGTGACGTTTTCAGCACCATAGGTGGCCCGCATGGAAAAGGTGTAGAAGGATGAATGTTGATGCAGTGCCGTGCTCCCCTTGGAATGCATTTTGTAGCCACAGTTTCCATGGACCACAAGGCTTTGTGGATCTTTCAACTATAATCCTATCCCTAACCCTATTCACACAGGAGACCTCTGGGTGACGTGTCCAGCACCATAGGTGGCTTGCATGGAGAAATGTGTACAAGGATCTATGTTGATGCATTGCTGTTCTCCCCTTGGCATGCCTTTTGCAGCCACAGTGTTCACGGACTCCTAGACTGGTGGATCTTTGAACCCTAACCCTAACCCTATTTACACCTGAGACCTTGGGTGACGTGTCCAGCACCGTAGGTGGCCCGCATGGAAAAGGTGTAGAAGGATCAATGTTGATGCAGTGCCGTGCTCCCCTTGGCATGCCTTTTGCAGCCACAGTGTCCATGTACCCCTAGGCTTGGTGGATCTTTCAACCATAACCCTATCCGTAACCCTTTACACTTGAGTCCTATGGGTGACGTGTCCAGCACCGTAGGTGGCCCGCATGGAAAAGGTGTAGAAGGATCAATGTTGATGCAGTGCCGTGCTCCCCTTGGCATGCCTTTTGCAGCCACAGTGTCCATGGACCCTAGGCTTGGTGGCTCTTTGAACCCTAACCTAACCCTAACCCTATTGGCACCTGAGACGAATGGCTGAAGTTACCAGATGTATGGTTAGCCAAGATGAGAAAGCCGTAGAAGGATCAATCTTGGTGCAGTGCTGTGCTCCCCTTGGCATGCCTTTAGCAGCCGCAGTATCCATGGACCCCTAGGTTGGTGGTCTTTGAACCCTAACCCTAACCCTAACCCTAAAGGCACACGAGATCACTGGGTGACGTGTCCAGCACCATAGGTGGCTCGCATGGGAAATCTGTAGAAGGATCAATGTTGATGCAGTACCGTGCTCCCCTTGGCATGCCTTTTGCAGCCACAGTGTCCATGGACCCTAGGCTTGGTGGATCTTTGAACCCTAACCTAACCCTAACCCTAAAGGCACACGAGACCTCTGGGTGACGGTCCAGCACCATAGGTGGCCCGCATGGAAAAGGTGAGAGGGACCAATGTTGATGCAGTGCCGTGCTCCCCTTGGCATGCCTTTTGCAGACACAGTGTCCATGGCCCCCTCGGCTTTCTGGATCTTTCAACCCTAACCCTAACACTAAGCCTATTGGCACCTGAGACGAATGGCTGAAGTTGCCAGAAGTATGGTTATCCAAGATGAGAAAGGTGTAGAAGGATCAATGTGGATGCAGTGCCGTGCTCCCCTTGGCATGCCTTTTACAGCCACAGTGTCCTTGGACCATTAGGCTTGGTGGATCCTTGAACCCTAACCCTAACCCTAACCCTAATAGCAGCCAAGATCTGTAGGTGAAATAATCAGCACTTTAAGTGGTCTGAATGAAAAATTTTTGCAGGTATCAATGTTGATGCAGTGCTGTTCACCCCTTGGCATGCCTTTTGCCGATGTAGTGTCCCTGGACATCTAGGCTTTGTCGATCTTTGAAGCCTAACACTAATCGAAACCATAATTGCAGTTGGTGAAATAATCAGAAGAATAGGTGGCCAAAATCAGAAAGGTGTTGAGGCATCAAAATTGGTGCACTGCCGTAATCACCTTAGGATATCTTTTGAAGCCACAGTGTCCCTGGACCGCTAGGCTTTGTGGATCTCAGAACCCTAGCCCTAGCCTTAACCCTAACTATAATGGCGCCTGAGAACTATGGGTGACATGCCTAGTATCATAGTTAGCTGAGATGAGAAAGCTGTAGAGGCATCAATATTGGTACAGTGCCGTGCTCCCGTTGGCATGCCTTTTGCAGCCCAGTGTCCCTGGACTGCTAGGCTTTGCGGATCTTTGAACCCTAACCGTAACAAAAACTCTAATGGCGGGAGACCTATGGGTGACATACCCTGAACCATAGGTGCCCAGATGAGAAAGGTATGGAGGGGTCGATCTTTGTGAAGTGCTGTACTCCCCTTTGCATTCCTAGTGTAGGTTTTAAGTGCCATTAGGTTTAGGGTTTGGCTTCAGAGATTCACAAAGCCTTACCATTCAGGTTCACTGTGCCTACAAATGGCATGTCAAGGGGAGCACAGCACTGCCCCGAGATTAATGCTGCCACACCTTTTTAATCTGGGCCACCTATAGTGCTGGCTAGTCACCCATAGATCTTGGGTGACATTAGCATTAGGGTTAGGTTTATGGTTAGGGATCAGAGACCCACAATGCCTGGCGGTCCCTGGACACTGCGGCTGCAAAAGACATGCCAAGGGGAGCACGGCACTGCACCAAGATTGATGCCTCCCCACCTTTTTCATTCTTAGAAGCAAATTTACTCTACATTTGTGTTTTACTCTACATTTTCTTGACTCTCTGTCACACAGCCCAGGCTTACTTTGCGTTTTCATTGCTGAAGAGAGAAGCACAATTGTTCCCAGAATTAATTTATAAATGTTTCCACATCAAGGAGCCACATAAACACAAAATTTTTATAGGTGTTCAATGCTATGAGGAGTGACAAATGATTTTGCATGCTCAGAGTTCAGAGTTGAACCACTTTGGAACTGTGCAGTGTTCACAACTCGCTAAAATTAGCCACCTTCTGAAAAAACCCTCCTTTAGATTGTTGCAAATAAGAAGCAAAAAAATGCTGTGCAAGAGAAGCATTAGGTCAATATTCATTTAACAAATCTGGCTTAAGCCATCTCAGCATATCTTCAGTTTCAAAAATACTTGGGTTTTATATTTCCATTGAAACACTTCCCAGGAACTTTTGAGTTTTACAATAATTATGACATTGTGGATGCTAAGTTAATCTTCTTATTCCTCAGAAGACTTTAATTACCTTTGGTTTTTATTTAAAGGTATATTATCACCCATCCCACATACTTTTGATTTACTTTTTATCAATTAAATTTTCTCTTTTCAATTTATCCAAAATTGTATGTGAGCATTTCATAATTGTTTTTAATTTCATTTTAAGCTCTGCCAGTCTCCAAACACTTAATTAAATCTAATTCTCAACAGACAATTATTCCATCTAGATTTTGTAATAGTTTATCATATAGCTTAGAATAGATTTGATGACAGTTTAAATGCATGGGGCTGTGCAATTTCCCTTAGAAATATGACTCACATACTTTTATCTCCCATAGTTCTCAAAATAAGTTGTTTCTAGCTGTCACAAAAATAGGTTAACCAGATTTTAAATGCATGGGGGGAGGTACAGTTACCCAAACCAGACTTAACCCACCAAGATTCTTGCTCAGAAGAGGCAAACAATGACAAGCTACATGATGGTCCACACTCATGAAAGATGCTTTGCTGGAGGGTTTCTCTCATCATGTCTTACCTGGTTCCCCAAGGAACAGGTAAGTGAGTCTGCAGCGTTGTAGCACTTTGGCAGTAGTGATTAGAAAGACATGATCTTTCGTATCCTGTGACTTACAGGTTTGGACACGTTACTTTGGTATAGGTTCCACTTGTTTTAGTGAAAGAATGTGTTTCTACCTAAGTCTCTAGAAAACCTACTAGACACTCTAATCTCCAGTCGACTGGCCAAAGGAGACTTTTATTTCAAATTAAGTCCTGTGGAGAGTAAACCATACATGGGGTAGTTGGTGCATTTTAACATTAGGTCTGCAACTTGCAGACCAGATTTTCCTACCTGAAACTGGAATACAGAAACAACATGAGTAATGTTAGCCCTACGTTCTCAAATTTCCATTAAGAAAATTTTATTTAAAAAAAAATTAAATATCTAGATACTAATTGTGAAGATGTACCCATAAGAAAACATTTAAATGTGCTTTCTCAGCTGTCTGTAAATTATTTACATCGGGATTTTATCCAGCCCAGCTGAACCTGCAGAATTGATGGTATTATCAGAAAGGAAAATAAAATATTAAAAAAAAAACTATACTTGTATTATGCCTGGAAAAAAGTCAAAGGAAATCACCACTCCACTGAACAATACCCAAGAGAAAATGCATCGTTCAACATGCTATCTCACAACCTGTAGTAAACTGGCATGACGTAGCAAAATCAGGCAGTGGGTGTCTTACAACAGTTCTGCTAATTCGGGATGAGCCCATATTTTAGGACCATAGTTTTTGTCTCTGAGCTATGAGGAAGCAGGTGGGTCTACCACAAAAGCAGAATGTGCCTTTCAGGTTTTGTCCTCCTGAGCTCCTCACCCTGTTTATAACCTCTTGCTGTGGGGCAGCTATTGGTGTGTTGGGCCCTCAGTGCAGGGAAAATGCAGCTTCCTTAATTTTACTGCTGGTTCAGAAAATGTCCTGATGCATGGCCATGGGCAAGTTAATCTTTTGTGCCACATTAGGTGGCGACACCTTTCAAACACTGATTACTCTTTAAAGGTAATAATTTATCACCCACTCAGCACAGTGAGCCTCTCACCTCACCTAGAGTTTCTAGACAGAATTTTCCTTCACCAAACTATAAGGTTTCATTTCTGCGACCTGTTGTCAGGATTGGAAAGGGATTCAAATGTTCAGTTCAGGACTGCCTGGAGGTGAGCATCCACTACCCCTTCTCCTTCCTCCAGAGAAGTTTTGTGGTCAATAAATTTCTTCCATTGTTACTGGAAATTCATTATAGAAATAATTGGAACATCAGAATTATTTTGCCCCTTGTGTAAGTGGAGAGACATGTTAAAATGGATTAAATTCCATTTATGTCCAGAGTCCACTGGTTCCTGCTGGCTAAGCCTTTCTGGAAGCACTTAGGTAGAACTTAGGGTGTAAAAATATGAGTCTTCACAAGAAATTTATTTGGGGTCCTCCACGGGCTACAGGTGGAGATCTGCTCCACTGTGGACCTCCACGGGCTGCAGGGGGACAGCCTGCCTCACCATGGTCTTCACCACGGGCTGCAGGGGAATCTCTGCTCCAGTGCCTGGAGCACCTCCTGCCCCTCCTTCTTCACTGACCTTGGTGTCTGCAGGGCTGTTTTCTCTCCCATCCTCTCAGTTCTCTTCTCTCTCCGGCTACTGAGCCACAGACTTTTTTTTCCTTCTTAAATATGTTATCACAGAGGCGCTTCCACTGTCACTGATTGGCTTGGCCTTGGCCAGCAGCGGACACAGGGAATACTTCTAGCAGCTTCTCACAGAAGCCACCCCTGTAGCCCCCCCACTACCAAGACCTTGCCACAGAAACCCAATAGAATGTTAAAGGAAGTTATAATAATTTATTAAATACCACATTATTTTCAAAAGTTCTTATCTGCATAAAAGCTAAAGCAGGTATCTGATCTTATTTTGCTCACCTTGCAATGCTTATGTGTGGAAATAATAGTATCTGGCATGGGCTTTAAGAATAACAGAGGAGACACAGGGTTTTGGGGTCTTCTTCTGGGTTGAAGAAACAACCATGAGGACAGTGGGCTGCCTTTGGAGCCACCTAGCACAGGCAGGAGACTGCCCAACTAGCCAGAGCTGTGAAAGCTTTTCGATGACTGTGTGGGACTTTGGTATGCTAAGACATCAAAGTCGAAACCTGAAACCTTCAAAATTACTGAGCCAGTTCTCTTTCAGGAAGAACACATCATCATCTTACACACTAAGGAATAACAGCTCAAATGCATCACCTTCTTGCCATGGAGAGTTTAGGGAATCGCTGCCAAGCACAAAGTGTGAATTGGATCCCAATGCAGTAATCATCACAGGGAGCAACATTCAGGGAGATCCAGCAGGGCTACGCCTTCCACAACAGAGGGCTGGTCCTCAGGAGTTAGTCTTCAGTCCATTTAAATCAACAGGAGGTTGTGTCAGTGATGAGAGCGGGGACAGAGCTACACCTTGTCTCACAGGTTATGGGACTAGGTAGCTTCAATCTCCTTGTCCTCTGCACTTCAAAGTTCAGTTACAGACTTGCTGGGAGGAGGAGCAGTCCTGCTTTCCCTGCAGTTCCCACTCCTTTCCTCCCTTCCCTAAGCACAGCGTGAAGGAAACAGGCAGGACCAGACTGCAGCAGTGCACAGGAGGTGGGAAAAATGGCGAAGCTTGGGCAGGTTCTTGTGATGGTGGTGCCCCAGATAAGTCCTCTTGTCCCCAGGCCTGTCCTTCAAGCTCAGATTCAGCAGCACAGAGCCCTGCGGAGGGCAATGTGGTAATCCCTCACTGGGGTACATACTTGTAGGGCAAGGCAGACACCAGACTTCTCCCAGATAACTCCCACATGGAAGAGGTGCTGTGATGAGGTTGGGTATAGGGCTCAGACAGCCAGGGGTAGGCTACTTGTTAGGTGTGAGCTATTCAGTGGTCACAAATAACAGTGAGAAATAAGTTTCTTCCATGGGTTTGAAAACTGAACTGAGTGGAAATGTAATTGGATGTGATTTTAAGTTGTAGTTGGACAGGGTAATTGTTAAAGAAATTCACGAGTCTCTGGGTTACTCTAGGTTTGCATTTACTCACAACTCAGAGTTGGGCCATCACCTCAGTGAGTGGCAAATGAAAATCACAGGCATAATACTTGTTATATCTTTCTATAATAATTGCATAAAGAGTTTCCATGGTGTTCACAATTCCTCATTTGTCTGACCAGCTTAAAGTCCATTGTTTCCCACAGGTTAGCATTCTTGTATCATTTTGTCTCAGTTTTGCTTCTCAATCACAAAGTCCATTGGCTCATCCATCAAAAGTCTTCTCTTGGTAGCCACTGTGAATGCAAGGCAAAAGCATAAAACCTTAACCTCTAACCTATCCTCTATTCGTCTGGGCCTACTTTAATTATTCTGTCTACATCTTGGTTCAAGACCAACTTATCTGATCGTCTTAAAGTCTTACCTTCATCTATATTTACTGATTAACTCGGCTGGTGATTAGTCCAACCATGGAGGGTTGGGGTCCCATACAAGGGATACAGTGAGCAGTAGACCATGGACTGTTGAATTTCTTCCTGCACACCTGCATCTTGGTTGCATTCAGAAGTCAATATCTTAATACAATAGCCAAAAAATGATTAATGAAACTTAAGCAAAAGCAAAATTAACTCCTTCCTTTATCAGTAATAGATATTCTCATGTAGGGTCCCTTTCCCACAAAGGGTTGGATTAGATGATCTTTGGAGGTCCCTTTGTGGTGGTGTGCTCCCCCCTCGCCTCTGACTTCCCCTCCCTTGACCTCTTTCAAGTGACAACCACCTGTGGCGGTGGTGATAGATGTGTCTGGGCGTGAAGGATGCACCCAGTGGATGTGGGGAGAGACAGATAACAATGCAATAGCCAAGGGCTATTGTGGAACGTACCCACCTAAGCACAGTGGTCAGTATGTAACTATGACTATGAGCCAATTATCTTACCTCCATAAATAGTGAGCAGCCCAAGAGCCCTTTGAGCTCTCCTGCACAGCAGCGGGCTGCACACCAGGATCTCCCCTTGAGCAGGGACGCCTCTCAGGGTTACTCCTTGAGGTTGAGAGATTCCTTACCGCAACAGATTCTGAGGAAGGAGGTTAGAAAGTAAGGGGATCTTTTCTGAACCTCATGACTCAATGGGAGGGTCTCCCTGACAGTTTTGTCTGACCCTGTCCTCTGTGCAGTAAATAACAAAGTGTACCTTGCCATTGAATCTTACAAACTATTGTCGCATTTACCAGTGAACTTTATTAACTCGCTGTTTTACACCAATAAATCATATTATTTTTGCCTCCCTCTCACTCCATCCACAACACCCTTCTAACCTGGGCTGTTCTATGATTCCATGAAGCTTCAACTTAGCCTTCTTTGTAAGGAAAACATACAATCTTTGAACTCAGGAGACTAATTAGAAATATTATTACATTAGATACATTAAGTATATCCTTGTCTCCTCATATAGTGTAACTTGTTCTATTGAAAATACAAGTTAAGCATATGCTAGAAATAGAAGTCAAAATAATAGATCAAGGAAAAATATATTTCAGTTCATCTGTGATGTCATGAAAATTAGAAAATTTCTTCCTACAGTGATAGTTTTTGTAATGTAGAAAGAAAATGGCATGCTGTTATGGTTTTTCAACTGCAATATAAACTTTTAGGCCTAGATGAAATAACATCTTTTTTCAGGTCTGCTCAGGTCAGTTCATGTCTTTCCAGAAACTGATTCTCCACAAAAAAAAAAAAAAAAAAAGTGGTTTCTGAAACAAACAGAAAAAAACTAAAACCTGACAGGCGAAAGTACCACTTACAGAATTCAAATGTTCCCTGATGCCCAAGTGAGTGGTATAAATCCATCTCGTTAAATTGGTCATATTGTCATTGCATCTTGTGTCTGGAAATAAATGTCCTTAACCCGGAGTCGCACTGCCAAGGACAGAAACTGTCCATCTGAATCTTTCCTTCACCATCAGTTTTCTCTGTCCTCTAATTTGCTTTCAACTACTGTAAGACAGAAGAAAATCAGCAGCAGTTTGAAGGGTTTTTTTTAAGAATTGAAGAGTTCTATTTCTCTAAACTCCCTGGTTTTGTTTGGGACAGCAGGGAGGAAACACCAACAGATTAGGTAAAATGTTATGAAAAAGAATCTTACTAAATGAAGAAAAGTTAGGGATGGTTACCAGAAGGCATTTCATTCCAGCTATGTAATTTTCCAACTGTATTACCCCTAGGCAATAACTAGTTAAATTGCCACTTTAGTAAGAAATATTAATCATTTTCCTTTAGAACATTTGCTTTTATTTCAGTTTCCTTTCAGTTACTCAGCTCCAAATACTGTTTATTAATAGTGTTTGCACTGGAGGTACATACAACAAGTAACACTTGTACTGTCTCCTTTTTTCCTCTGCTTTAGCAAAAAGCAATATTTGATGCACATGTCTAGTGCAGAAGAAATCCAGGAATCCAGAAGATGGCTTCTGCTAATAGTGATTTACTCTCATATGTGAAGAAGAAAATTTTGACAACTGAAATCATGTTTGAAGAACTTACATTTCTATATGTAAGACACTCTATAAGCTTCTGACAGAAAAATCCCCATAGGTACTGGGTCTACCTTGGAGTGGCACGTTGCTCTGTTTCTCCTACTACTTCCTTTCCTTCCTTCCTTCCTTTCCCTCCTTCCTTCCTTCCTTCCTTCCTTCCTTCCTTCCTTCTTCCTTCCTTTCCTTCCTTTCCTTCCTTTCCTTCCTTCCTTCCTTCCTTCCTTCTTTCCTTCTTCTTCCTTCCTTCCTTTCCTTCCTTCCTTCCTTTCCTTCCTTCCTTCCTTCCTTCCTTCCTTCCTTCCTTCCTTCCTTCCTTCCTTCCTTCCTTCCTTCCTTCCTTCCTTCCTTCCTTCCTTCCTTCCTTCCTTCCTTCCTTCCTTCCTTCCTTCCTTTCCTTCCTTTCCTTCCTTCCTTCCTTCCTTCCTTCCTTCCTTTTTCTGGAGAACAACTGCTACAAACTCCAGTTACTTTATTCTGTACTTTAAATAAGTGAAATCAAACACAAATGTGTTAGCTATTTATTAAAAATCCTCTTTAAAGATCCTCTCCAATTACTACAGGTTTCTAGCATTGTCCAGTAAAAAATAACTGATTTTTGATGAGGAAGGTAAGACCTCATCAATAACACTCACCATGGACAGTCAGAAGCTACACAACTACAAGGATACTAGAAGACAGGTTCTTCCATTTTTTATCTTGAGGGAATAGCATTTATCTCACTGATTGATACCTGTTATATGAACAATGAGCTGTGGGCTAATGTTTTCAGAACTTTTGGCAGCCTTTGAGAGAGTTGTCCATGTAGTTACACATTTCTGGGAAAATCTGATCTTCTTACCATACCTATATATTAACATGATTTATCTGTGTATTAGGATCAAACTGGTTATCCAGATTAATTCAACAGGGCATAGGTCTTTAACATCTGTATCGTACTTCAAGGGAATGACAATGATTCAGCCTGCTGGATCCAGTTTGTGAGAAATAACCTTTTCATGGATCTTACAGAACAGATGACCTTCCTCCATTATTCTAACAAGTTTTCATACTTGCCTTACCTATAGATACGTTATTTTTTCAATCATAGTAAAAGTAATATTTTTCAAAATACAAAAAATATTTTAAAAAAAATTAAAAATTTAATAAAATTTATCAAAGAAATAACTGGGATATGTGCCTTTTTTAACTGACTCTTGCCAATGCTTTAAAGATAGCTCTAGTCACAAATATCTATAGATGAATAAAAATTTTACTTCATTTCTTAAAATGTAAAACTAATGTTAAAAGCATTTTTTCTTTGTACTCCCTTAAATCCTGTTGAATTCCTCGTTGGAATATTTTACATGTTTTTGGAATAAACATCAAAGGTTTTTACACTATTATGTATACTAACTTATAGTAATAATTGTTAATGATATAAATAGCTTTTGCATAGGTTTTAATTTAGGAATTTTTCAGAAGTTTTTCTGTTGATTTGGCTATTGTCTTCAAAATGGCTATAAATATTCTCCCTCCTATTATATTTATCTTTTTATTTAATTGTCTGTACCATAGTATACCTACATACAAAACTGTGAGCATTTTCTCTCAATACCTTTAATGAATTGTCCCTTTTTAAAATTTTTAACTCCAATTAAAGCTTCACATGCTTAGTTATCATATAGAACTTGAGCTGAGATCTCTGAAAGTTACTATCCTTTTGTAGGAGTCCATGAAAGAAAAATCCCTTCTGCAATCATCCTAAGACTTTTCACTGCTGTATTATTTCTATTTCTCACCAAACCAATGAAGTACCACATATATAGACGGATATTGAATTAGAGCAAATCTCAGTGTGAATATCTTTCTCAGTGCAGCACCTGGCTTTTGTTTTCAGGTATTTGGAATAAATTTCCATTATTAGTTTTTTGAAGTGAAACAGTATTTCTTATAAAAAATTTTATCAGCTGAAAGCCTTTAACCATTTTTTCTTTGTTATTTGTTCTTTTTTTGTGCTAACAGTCTTTAAACTCTTGCTTAAAGCTATGTGGGGCCACATCAAAAAAAGTATTCAGGTGCATGAAGTAGATTCCAGTAGCAAAACTGTGATCTGAAAAAACAGATATTAAATATACGCCAGACTGCCAAGGTACCTAAAATCAGTACGTGCACATGAAAGGCTTCCCAGGCTATAAAGCACAGGCAGAGAAATGCTGTCCTGAAACACTGATTAGTGTTCAACTTCTGGAGAGCAACAGGGTTTCAGATGTTCCCCCGTAGTCAGCGTTTCCGACCAGCTGCTCCCTGCTCAGCACACAGGCTGCTGAAATGCTCATCTGTCCCCAGGCAGTGGGGTCCCCACCAGGGAAGCAAAATTACCATGTTTCAGCCAGATCCTTCTGGCAGCTGCACTGCCAGAAAGCAGGGAGCAGCATGGGAAAAGGGAGGGAGATGTTAGAGCGAGAAATACCAAAAAGCTCTTGAAATCCCAGAAGATTTTATATGTGTATATCTATATGTTTATACAGAAATCTATATTTTATAGACACCTAAACTTTAATTGCCTGATGGGATCTTACACCATTCTGGCCACATATAAGTGCTGTAAAGCAGGTACAAAAAAGTTTCATGATTTCAGTATAAGGTCTTTTCTTATGAAAGAACTTCATTCACATTACCATAATAAAGAATATGACGAGGGTGGCTGGAGCAGGTTTCTCTACAGCTCTCCATCCATAGGACTACCTAGAGTTATAAGGTATCTCAAAGCAGCAAGAGGGTTTGGGATTCACTGAAAGGCAGGGGAAAATAAAGTAATATGAAAAACTAGGCAAAGGAATAGAAAACACAGTGGGAAATCACAGAAACCTCTCCTTAATAAAATACATGAAAACTTGATATACTTAAAGGAGAAATGTGATGTTTCAGCCAGTCCTTACAGCAGAGTTATTAGAAACACACTAAAAATAAACCTCAGGGCATCTAACCTGGGAGGACCAAGAGGAAGCAACAAGCTTCACACAGTCCCTTGCAGGAGAAACAACTGACCCATGCTCAAAATCTGTGTGGAAAATCAAGCCACTTTTTCTTAGTCATCAAGTTTTTATCTCAAGACTATGCTGCCTGTGTGAAATTGCATGAGTTGCAGGTTTAAAGCAATAAAGCTTAGGTCAAGCTGTATTAATATTTCAGAAGGTCATCTGGCAACACTCACTACTCTTTACACCTCATTTTAATTTAATTCTGGACCTTATGGTGGACCAATTTTATAACATGGCTGAGGAGCTGGAATAGCTGATGTATAATTTCTGCCAGCTAAAAGCAATATCAAAGCCATTCCATTTTTAATAACTGTGGTATATTTAATAAATCATCAACCACTATAGGACAAAAGATATTATAAAAAGTAGAGCTACACGTATTGACTATCCATGTAGACACTGGTTTGCTTCATGTATAACATTTAGGGTTTCCTTGTACATTTTAAAAGAACAGAATGATGGGTTTTATGCAAGTACAGGAATGCTTTATTGGAAGTACCAAACAACCTTGACTGCCCTGTAGTGACACCTAGATGAAATAAAGATGTACAAAACAATTTCTCCTTAAAAATCAGTATCAACAGGGAAACATTTCAGGTCCTCACTCCAGGGACTGCTAATGCATATTGCATGAAACAATCAGAGAATAAAAGAAAAACCACAGCAGGAAGTGGAATTCTAGGCAGACCTGTTCCTCTTCCAAAGGGAAAAAATGTATCACCAGCTCCAGAACCGTGCTTCTTCCCACCAACTTCAAAAAGCTGACTGTGGAAAAGTCCCCGCTCCATGTTCCTCAGTTTCTGCTTTGCCTGGATGATGAGGTTGATACCTTGGACAGGAACATCTTTTTGAATCTGAGAGGATTCCAGCTTTTCAGCTCTGTAAAGACACTCATCATTTGAGGAAAAGATAGGCACCGTCACCACAGTGCTTATCTCTTCTTTCTGGTTATTGGGTTTGCAAACCAGAATTGTCTTAGGGCTACAGTTTTGTGTCTTGAAAGGCTTAGAAAGAGCCACAGGCCTGGGAGGGAGAAGAGGTCCTGGACTGGGGACACAGCAGGGAAGTGTGTGCTGTGGCCATAGCTATTCTCCAGACACTCCCTTAAGCCTGCTCCTCTTTAATGATTGTCCTGACATACTAAACTGCCAAACTGCAACACAGCATAGCCAAGAGACAGTCATATGCCTATACCCAAATGATGACTTTACTTTCCCCACAAACACCCCTCAGAGCTACCTCGGGCCATGAGTTCCTCTATCTTCATCCACAGCAATGAGAAATGCAGAAGATACCTGTGTCCTCTCCATCACAGACTCCAGGGACAGTGAACCTCATTTTTGTTGTCTAATGCCCTGCATTCACCACATGGAAGTGCCTAATTTGTGTTTCTGAATTGCAGTCCTATGCAACTTACCAAGAAGGCAAACTCAATCTTTCAGACCGTGAGAGAAGACTGAAGTTTAGGGAGGGATTGATTCCTCTAAAAGTCATCAATGGTCTAGGTTTTCCAGTCCTTGGAAAATTCTGGAAAAAAAGTTATTCTGGTTTTGAATAAAAAAATACCTTGTATTTTATAAGCACCAGTGAAGGAAAAATCCCTTTCCAGTCAGACTCAGGTTTGTATCTCCCATCCTGAGGAACATGTAAAACAAGATATAGATTCTGCATCCATTAATTTTTTTTTTGCAAAAATATTATATCACTGGACTAGAGATAGATGCAAGACATGGGAGTTCTAACCCAGTGATTATTACTCTTAATGGTGATAGTGAAGCAATGAAAAGCTGCAGAGTAGAGACAGCAGGAAAAAGTTGCATCTTTATCCTGTACTCTGTTTGGCTTCTTTCCATTTTACTTGAAATCTTGGCTGAAGAAAGGTGTGTGGCAAGGCTGGCTCAGTGTCTTGTTCATAGTATCTTGTTGGAGAACTCCCCTCCCCTCCCCTCCCCTCCCCTCCCCTCCCTTCCCCTCTCCTCTCCTCTCCTCTCCTTCCTCTCCTCTCCTCTCCTCTCCTCTCCTCTCCTCTCCTCTCCTCTCCTCTCCTCTCCTCTCCTCTCCTCCAATCTGAAGCCTTTTCCCCAAGTCAGCACAATACCTCTCAGAGTTAACACACTTTTTTCGTCTTTCCAGAGGGTTCCCCAACCCATTCACTGCTTTCTTAAAGAAACAGAAAGACACTAGATATCTGGATACAAGAGCCTGAGGTACCAGGATTAGCTGATACTTGTGAATCTTTTGATTTTATGTCCCATCAAAAGAACCATGTATAACCATTTAATTTCAAATTTCCCTACAGAATCATAGATTTGAAGAGAATGTCTTATGAAATCTTTTTGCAGTAAAACTGTAAGCTTTTTGAAAGTTTTTTTATGTTATTCTGTACATGTTGGGTCACATCTGTTGCTTTACGTAGTTGCCTTAAAGGAAAAACAGCTGCTCTTTCCGACTAGATTACTCTGCTGAAGCTTAAAGCCAGCTTTACATATTCAAAAGACCAATCGTCCGTTTATCTTCCCATTTTTCATCTCTCCAATGTTAAAAAAGATATTGTGCATTATTGTACCATATAATTGAAAAGCAATCAAATATTATGAAAAGCAATCAAATTATTTTCAGGCTGTGGTATGTATGTTATCTCCAATAGCACTCTTCTGAAAATTCCTGCTTTGCACTTCTGAAAATGGAAATTCAGGTCAGAAAAGTGCTGATTTATGAGACTTCAGATGCAACTCCAAAAGGACAATGTTGGGAAGGTGCTTCCTTCAGAAGCGGCATTTTAGGACTGTGCAACCTCATACCATAGCAGGTCACATCTAGCAATTTTATTATTAGTGCATCTATACTTTTTAAAAAATGCTGTATATTTTATGCTGCTTTTGACCTTTGGTGTTTTGCTAGAAAAATAACAGAAATGGTATCAGCAGACAGCATTTTCTGCAACATGACTGGCCTCTCCATATCAAATGTTTGGAGTTCTGACTAAGGATTCTTTAGCTGATGTCAGCTCTGAAGGCTTTCTTCATGAAGTCATGTACCAGCTATAGTGAAAAAGCAATGGATGCCCCT
>CM067102.1:2027240-2052240 GCA_034008185.1 Gorsachius magnificus | reverse complement strand
GCCGGGAGAGGGCGCAGAAACCTCTTGCAATGCCTTGGGTTCCTCTTCCTTCACCTTGACGTTCTCAGGAGGAGAAGCCCCTTCGCGCGCCATTTCACTTGCCAGCGAAGAGCCTTCCTCTGAAAGGGAACAACACAGGCACTGGTCACCAACTGGGCAGCAGCCGCACCCGAGGGCTGGTGGTGAACGGCTCTTTTCCGAACTGGCAACCCGTCACGAGTGGGGTCCCCCAGGGATTGACACCGGGCCCAAGGCTATTCAGGATCTTCATAAGCGGTCTGGGTAACGGGATCGAGCGCAGCCTGATGAAGTTTGCGGACGACACCAAACTGAGTGGGGATGTGGACACCCTGGAAGGGATTTCCCCCCCCTGCAGGAAGGTCTGGAGAGGCTGGAAGTGTGGGCTAACAAGAACCTTATAAAGTTCAACACGGGCAAGTGTAAGGTCTGGCACCTGGGAAAACACAATCCAGGAGTGTGGCATGGGCTGGGATCCACCCAGCTGGAGAGCAGCTCTGTGGGAAGGGACCTGGGGGTCCTGGTGGCCAACAAGCTCCATAGGAGTGAGCAGGGTGCTGCTGCAGCCAAGAAGGCCAACAGGGTGCTGGGGGGCATCACCAAGGGCATCACCAGCAGAGGTAAAGGAGTCATCATCCCACTCTGCTCAGTGATGGCCAGGCCAAACCTGGAATCCTGTGCCCAGTGCTGGTCCCCACTGTACAAAAAAGCTGTGGGCAGGCTGGAGGGGGCCCAGAGCAGGGCCACCAAGGGGATCCAAGGGCTGGGAAGCCTCTCTCAGCCATATGGGGATGGGCTGAGAGAGCTGGGTTTGTTCAGCCTGGAGCAAAGGAGGCTCAGGGGGGATCTCATCACCACGTACCAGTACGTAAGGGGTGGCTGCAAGGAAGATGGAGACTCCCTTGTCACCAGGAGTCCCATGGAGAGGACAAGGGGGAATGGGCACAAGTTGCTCTTGGGGAGATTCCGACTGGACATGAGAGAGAAATTTTTCCCCATGAGAACAGTCACCCATCGGGATAATCTCCCCAGGGGAGGGGTTGACTCCGCCACATTGGGCACTTTCAAGCCTCAGCTGGACAGGGTGCTGGGCCATCCTGTCTATGCTGGGCTCTTGCCCAGAGAGGTTGGACCAGATGAGCCTGGAGGTCCCTTCCAACCTGGGATCCTATGATTCACTTATGCTCTCGGGACAAACCCGGGTTGTGGCTAAGTCCCAAAGCACCGGGCAGGCTTTTAGCAATAAAGGAGCGACCAACACACAGAGAATGCGGTTTGGAACGGTGCTGGCACCACCGCAGTGTCCTGCCTGCACGCCCCGAGTGGCCCAGCCTGGTCTCAGGGGTCAGATCTGTTCCTCCCAGGAAGAACCAGGCTGCGGTGCCATCGGGGGCGGTGGCACAAAGGGATCCCACCTCTAAAACCCCAACACCAGCGACAGCTGCAAGACGTAGCAGGAGAAAAAGGTCACCGAAGAGCGACCGCCTGGAGTACGCCAGGCTCTGCCACGCTTGGGTCCACAAGCCAACGCCAAACGCAGGCCGACTGGCCCCCGGGGGGGGCTGCACAGCGCCAAGAGTCATGGCGAATTCTCCACACACACCCCCAGACAGGCCGTCCAGCCGGCGTGAGCCATGCCCAGACCCCGTGCTGTTTAACTCCGCACGCCAGCGCCAGGACAGGCTCCGAGTCCCCGGCAGAGGGAAGTACTCTGCGCGTCCGCTCAGCCAAGCTGCAGGACCAGAACAGAGGGTGCCTGCAGGGGGCCGCCCCCGCTTCCGACACCCCCTGCTCCCCACCCTGCTCCCGGCACGGAGAAGAGGGCTGTGCCACGGGCAGCGTTAGGCCACCTGAGCTCAAGGCCAGCTCTACCGTTACACCGCAGAGCTGGAGGAAGGAAGCGCGCTACAGCTGCCAGCTCCCCCCCAATTCCTGACGAAGGGACCCCCACCTGGGCTACTGGGCTCCCCGCAGGGGCGGCAGGGCTGAGACGCCCAACAGCAGACCCCTCCCTTGCCCCATGATAAAAAAATGGGTCTGAAACTTTCTTCTCCCTCCCCGTTTCAAGGATGTTGGCGAGCTGGGGGCTGCTTCCTGCCTGCGGGGCTCCGCGTCTCCCCCGCGCCGGGTTACTCACCAGTGCTGGACTCAGCTGGGTCCTCTTCCATCCCTGCCTCATCTTCCCGGCGCAGCTCCGCTTTTTGCGCACTCAGGGACATGACATTCATCACCAGGATGGGCAGTTCTGTTTCCAGAAGAGAGCAACTTTAAACACCTGCGGAGAGCTCACGTCTTCCCACTGCGGCGCGATGCCAACCGGAGGCGTGCTGGGAGCGCGCAGAAGAGCCAGGGAAAGCTGCGGCTCAAGGGCAGGGACCGTGCCCCTGTGCTGGGCACTGGGGGGCCGCCCCTCGAATGCTGGGGTCAGGGTTGGGCCCCTCCCTCCCCGAAGGCCCGGCTCCCTACAAGTGCCTGAGAGGAGGGGGGAGCCGGGGGGGTCGGGCTCTGCTCCCAGGGAAGGGGCGATGGGACGAGGGGCACCGGCCTCAAGTTGTGCCAGGGCAGGGTGAGGTTGGCCCTGGGGAACAATTCCTTCCCCCAAGGGCTGTCAGGGGCTGGAAGGGGCTGCCCAGGGAAGGGGTCGAGTCCCCAGCCCTGGGGGGATTTAACAGCGGGCAGAGGCGGTGCTGAGGGCCGGGGTTTGGGGGTGGGATGGCAGGGGTAGGGGAACGGTTGGGCTGGGGGAGCTTAAAGGGCTTTTCCCACCCAAACCATTCTGGGATTCTATGGAAAGCATGCGAAGCATTAGAAGGAACTGGGGCGAAGCCACACACAAGGACCAAAAGCAGAGGGAGGGCTGGGAGGAAAAGCACCGAGGGGTCACACGCTGTCGCCTCTGCAGCGCAACCTCCTCCCTCCTCAGCCCTCCCCACCAACTCTGCAGGTAGTATTCCCGTATCGCCTCGCGTTCAGGCCCTTGAACCCCTTCCATTTTCCCTGGCAGCACCTTGATGCCGCACCCCAAGGCTTCTGCTTTTCCCTGGCGATGCCCCCCAAGTCCTGCTGGCACCCACCCAACTTACCTGTGCCAGCTTCCATGGGGACTTGATCTTCTCTCAAAGCCTCTTCCTTCTGGTCCATCTCTTCTGGTGTCTGCGGGGGCTCCTGGATGTTGGGGCTGCCTGCTTGTGGGGTCTCCTGGACGTCGGGGCTGCCTGCTTGTGGGGTCTCCTGGACGTGGGGCTGCCTGCTTGTGGGGTCTCCTGGATGTTGGGGCTGCCTGCTTGTGGGGTCTCCTGGACGTTGGGGCTGCCTGCTTGTGGGGTCTCCTGGATGTCGGGGCCGCCTGCTTGCAGGGGCTCCTGGCTGTCTCGGACGCAGAGCTCTTCATCCCTTTCGATCCGGGACAGGACGTCAGGCTTGGACACAGCAGAGTCTGCTGACGGGGCAGAGGACGGGGCGTTTTATTTGGAACTGGCTGCCCGTTCGTTCTGTCGAACCCTCAGTGCGACCCTTCTCTCCCTCACCCCACGGCTCGTGGGCAGCACACACACAGATCTATTACCCCTGCTCTAACGAGGAAGCTGCTGTTGCTTTCTTGGCCCTGGGGCAGGATCCACCCCGGGCGCGACCGCAGCTCAAGCACAGAGAAAATCCAAGTAACAGAACACGAACTCAAGTCTCAAAGGGGCGGGAGAGCCCCTGCCTTTTTCCTCTCTTCCTGGGAGCACAGCACAAACCAGCCCCCAAACCCACACCTGGGGCTCACGCTGTTTCTGGGTCATGTTCCCCAAAGGACAGAGCCTGCCCTGCCCTCTGCCCCCCTCCAGCGCTCACCCGCCCTCTCCTGGGGCTTCTTTAGCCCCCAGCCCCTCATCCCGCAGGGAAGAGCTCTCGATCACAGCTCTGCCCACACATTTTTTCTTCTCCGTGGCTCTGTCGGGGTCTGTCTGTCCCTCTCCAGTGCCTCCTTCCTTTCTTGCCCTGCCTTCACATTCGCAATCGATTTTTCCAGCTCTCCCATGCCATGCCCCGGCACGACCGCTTCTGCTCGCCCAGCACTAGCAGGGTTGCTCCAGCCTCCTCCTCCTCCTCCCACGCGGCTTCCCAGATTCCTCACTTCCCACCATGTTGTCCCTCTCCCAAGGCAGGCAGGAGCAGCTCTGGAAGCCCTAGGGGCTCACACGTGCCATCAGGTGAAGAAGGATTGCCCAGCTGCAGAGAAGGAGGACTGGGAGGGATCACCAGCCCAGCCCCTCCTGACCCTCCTGTGGTTTTTTCCACGGGATTCATCTGACCAGGCAGAAACGTCCCTCCTGGTAGAAAGCTTCAAGGCAGCCGTGTGGAGGTTTAGCCAATACGGTCACCAGACTCTGGGAGCCATTCATTTCCAGCAAAGACACGACTGGGAGATCTCCTGACAGAGCTGAGAGAGGAATGGCCACCCCCTCCTGCCCCCACCCAACTCACCCGAGACAGCTTCCATGGGGGCTTCGTCTTCTCCCAGAGCTTCCTCCATCTGGTCCATCTCTTCTGGCGCCTGTGAGGGCTCCTGACTTTTGCTGGTACGCGCCTGCGGGGGCTCCTGGGCGCCTCGGACACGTGTCAGTGGGGGCTCCTGGGCACCTTGGACGCAGAGCTCCTCATCCCTCTCGATCTGGGACAGGACGTCAGGCTTGGACACAGCGTAGTCTGCTCACGGGGCAGAGGACGGGGTGTGTTGTTAGGAACTGGCTATGGCTTCATTCTGTCCAACTCCCAAACATTTCCGAGTGACCCTTCTCTCCCTCACCCCCCGGCCAGCAGGCAGGGCAGACACACAGAGACTGCCCGTGCTCCAGGCGGAACGGTGGTGCTGCGTTCTCGGCCTTACGCCAGGCCCCACCCTGGGGCACAGCTTAGCTCAAGCACAGAGAGCGTCTAAAATAGCAGAACATGAACTAAAATCCCATTTGAGTTCACATTTTCCTCCCATTTCAACACCAGCTCTTCTGAGCCATTGTTCCAGAGCAGGGACAGAAACCTTCCCGCTCCGTGGGGACGCCCATGTCGCATGGCCCATGAGAGGGATGGGTTGGTTCCGTTTCTACAAGAGATTGTTGAGAAAAGCGAAGCCTCAGCTTCAGCATCTGCAGGTTACTTAGCACACCCGAGAAACCACTTTCAGGGGTGGGGGGGGAGCTCTTACAGCCCAAATCATCCCAGAAGACACTGGGTGCCCTTGGAAAGACATCGCAGGATTAGGTTAGGTCTTCACTGAGGTACAGAGCAACGTCCCTGTCCCTTCCATGGGAGCTAAATAGGCAAAACCTAAGGTGCAATTCTCAAGCTGCACCCAGACAATCCCTGACCTCTGCTGGAGGATCCCGGCGCTTCCCTGACCCCGGGATCACTTACGCAGTCACCAGGATGAGCTTCTTGCCTGGGTATTTTCTATAATCAACACTGCTTGTGCCACATCGCTACTGCTGCTTCCTACAGACCTCTCTCACGCTGTTTATCGCTTTACAAGCGGAGAGGAGGGAAACGCCTGGGTCTGGCTGCCCAGGAGTGCTCCTGCCACCTGCAGGCATCCAGCTCCACCGAACCAGGCCCCCGGCCGGGCTGCGGCCCAGCCTACCCATGAGCGCAGCTCATCCCGCAGCACAAACCCTGCGACTCACCCAGGGAGATCAGCGTCTCGTAGTTCCCCCTCATCACAGCCCTGTACAGGTCCTTCTGCCAGCGCTCCAGTCTCTCCCACTCCTGCTCGTTGAAGTACACCGAAATGTCATCGAACGTCACCGGCACCTGGAACAGCAAGGGTTATGCACTTGGTGACTTCTGATGCAGCGAGGCAAGGGAACCACGTGCGTGCAGGCGAGCGCTGGTCGCCGGAGCTGAGGGCAGGCACAGAGCAAAGCGTGCCGGGCCAGATCGGGGCTTGCGAGTGGCAAGTCCAGGACTCGCAGGTGCTCAGCCGCCCGAGCCAAGATCGCCCTGGCATTTCCTCACCCCCCTCCGCAGCCACGGTGGTGGCACCGGTGCTGCCAGGGGCCAGCCCAGACGCCGTTACCTTGGGGATCTCGCCCCGGGAGCTGGGGGGCAGCCGCAGGATCCAGAAGTTCCTGTTCTTCAGGAGGTTCTCCATGTTGTCCAGCCGCTGCTGGAGGAGCCCGTAGTCCTGCAGGAGGCTGCCCAGCGCCGCCAGGTTGCCCCCACCAGGTTCTCGCAGGCCAGCAGCCGCCGCTCGGCCCTCTCCGTCCAGCTCCACAGCTCCTGCAGCTGCTGGGCCTTCGCCTGCCCCGCCACAGCCTGCGGCCCCATGGCCGGCACCGCCTTGCGCCTGGGGGTGCCTGAGTCCTGGGGGGGAGGGGAGGGGGGGGCGAGAGGTGAGGGGCAGCAGAGGAGGCCCCGGGCCTAGCCAAAGGGTGGTCAGAGCCTGGGGACCTGCTTGTGGGGCCCCCGGCACCACCAAGGGACCCCCCCAGACCCTGCATCCCCCAGGGGACCCGCCAGAGAGGCTGCCCCCCTCACCCCGGGCCCCCCCCCCCCCCCGGGGACCCGCCAGAGCCCCCCCACCCCCCGGGGCCCACCCCGCCCCCGCCCCGGGCCAACCCCCCCCCCCCCCCCCCCCCCCCCCCCCCCCCCCCCGGGCCCCCCGGGCCAGGGCCCGGGGCCCCCAGCCCCCCCCCCCCCCCCCCCCGGCCCCCCCCGGCCCCCCCCCCCCGGGCCCCCCCCCCCCCCCCCCCCCCCCCCCCCCCCCCCCCCCCCCCCCCCCCCCCCCCCCCCCCCCCCCCCCCCCCCCCCCCCCCCCCCCCCCCCGGCCCCCCCCCCCCCCCCCCCCCCCCCCCCCCCCCCCCCCCCCCCCCCAGGGCGGACCCCGTGAGTCCGGACCCCGGCCCGGCCCGGGCCCCCCCCCCCCCGCGCCCCCCCCAGCCCCGCGGGACCGGCCCGAGCCCCCTCCCCTCCGCAGGGACCCCCGGGCCGGGGGCTTTGCCCCGGAGTCGGGGTGAGCCCCCCCCCCGCAACCGGTACCGGCACCGGGCCGGGGCTGCCGGGAGCCGCGGGGGGCGGGCGAGCCGTGCGGGGGGCGGGCGGCAGCTCCAGCCGCGCTCCGCCGGGAACCGGCACCGGGGAACCGGGGGCGGGGAACCGGGGCCCCGCTGCCCGCCGGCCCGGAGCGGGCACCGGACCCGCGCCGCCGGGCTATGGCCGTGCATCGGCGGGTAGGGACCGGGATGGGGAGCACCGGGGTGGGGGAGGCACCGGGATGGGGAGCACCGGGGTGGGGGGGGAGCACCGGCATGGGGGACCACTGGGGGGGGGGGGCACCGGGATGGAGGAGCACCGGGATGGGGAGCACCGGGGTGGGGGAGGCACCGGGATGGGGGGAGCACCGGGCTGGGGGAGGCACCGGGATGGGTAGCACCGGGGTGGGGGAGGCACCGGGATGGGGAGCACCGGGGTGGGGGAGGCACCGGGATGGAGGACACCGGGATGGGGAGCACCGGGGTGGGGGAGGCACCGGGATGGGGAGCACCGGGGGGGGGGGGCACCGGGATGGAGGAGCACCGGGATGGGGGAGCACCGGGGAGGGGAGCACTGGGATCGGGAGCACCGGGGTGGGGGAGGCACCGGGACAGGGGCACCGGGATGGGGGACACCAGGATGGGGGACCGGGATGGGGGGAGCACCGGGATGGGGGAGCACAGGGGAGGGGGCGGCACCGGGATGGGGGTGCACCGGGTAGGGGGGGGCACCGGGATGGGGGGAGCACTGGGATGAGGGGGGCACCGGGGAGGGGAGCACTGGGGAGGGGAGCACTGGGATGGGGGGGGCACCGGGGAGGGGAGCACCGTTTTTCCCTCTCCCAACCGTGTGCCAGCCCCGCAGCCCGGGGTGGCTGCTTGCACCCCCTGTCCCTGCACACCCCGGGCCCAGCCGGGGGTCCTGCGAGGGGCTGGGGCGCCCCTGGGGACAGTGGCTTTGGCCTGGACCCGACCCCCACCGGCTCCTGCTCCCCCTCTGCCCTGGGAGGCCGGCTCCGCTCCCCAGCCCACGGCGGGGCCCTGCCGAGGGTCCCCGGTCCCCACAGCCCCCCCCTCCGGTTTATTCCCGGCTCTGCCGCCCCGGCCGAGGCTGGGCAGGGACCTCCCGCTTGTGGCCCCCCACCGGTGACATTCGACGATGTGGCAGAATCACTGGGAGGTGACGGAGGGGACGTCCCGGCTGCTGGCATCCCCAGGTTGGGGCCCCGCCGCAGCGCTTGTCCCAGCCGGAGCGGCCGGGGGGAGCTCGGTGTTGGGCGGCAGGGGGGGCTGCGCTTCCCAGCACCAGCACCCCCACCTCCCCTGTCCCCAAGGGCCCCCCCGCAGTCAGTGGTGTCAGAAGCCGCTGTCCCCAGCCGCCCCAGCCAGGACCCTCCGGCCCGGCCACCAGAGCCCGGCTGGGTGCCTGGGGACCTGGGGTCTCTGTCCCAGCTGGGGGGTGCGCGTTCAACCAGCGGTGAAGCTGAGCTCATGTCCCAGAGACACATGGACAGGACACAGGGACAGGACACATGGAGAAGATACAGGGACAGGACACAGGGACAGGACACACGGTGCCCCCCCCACGCTCCCCTGTCACAGCCCGATCGGCTGCCAAGTCCCGGTTGCCGCCATTGCCGTCGACCAGCACAGCTGTGCCCGTTTGCTTCTGGTTATCATCTTCGTTAACGCTAATTGGGCAAAGCGTGGGACTCCCTGTCCTGGTCCCCCCTGTGTGTGGGGGGGGATGTGAGCAGGGGCCAAGCCGGGATGGGGGGGGGGGGATCATCCCAGTGTCACCCTGTCCCTGTGCCGCGGGGGTCCCGCCGGGTTGGCGGTTGCAGCCGTGCGTGCCGGTGCCGGTGCCGGTGCACATGAGCTCAGGCCGCGCCGGTGAGGGGATCCCTGGGGAGGGGAGGTGCCCGGGGCGGGCTGGGACCATGTCCCCCCCCCCAAACACACCCAGTCCCTCCAGCTCGTTGGCTTTATTTGGTGGTATGGCAGAGCAGGGGGAGCTGCCCCAAGAAGCACTTTTGGGGTGCACGGGGGGCAGCCAGGGGGAGCTGGCATGGGCGTGGGCTCGCTTCTGCCCTGGGGGGGGCCCAGGCCCCCCCGGCTGCCTCGGGCTGGGGGGGGGCAAGTGGGCCCCACGGCATGGCCTGGGGGTGGCCAGACCCCCGGCTCTCTCCCGGCACAGGGCTGCTCCTGGCCACTGGCACCGCTCCTCGCCGCGCCGTCCGGGCGCTCAGCGCCTCCTGCAAGGCACAGCGGGATCAGCTGGTGGCTCCCCGTGATGGCCGGGGTCCCCGTCCCCGGGTGTCACTGCTGCCGGCAGAGGGGCCGGGGGTCCTGCCCGGGCTCTGCCGTTACCTGTCGCGGCAGCAGGATGCTGCCAGGGCGTCTCGCGGGCTGCGCCGGTTCCTCGTCCTCCCTCCTGGCTCTGTCCTGTGGGAGCGAGCACAGCGTCACAGCCAGCCCCGGGCAATGGGGAGGCCTGGGGCCACCCTGTCCCGGGGCGGGGACACGGCCTGGGGTCGCCTGTGGGCACGGCTGGGCTGCGGTGACCCCCCCACCCCGGGCAGCTCCGGGACCGGCACCTCCTGGCACGATGCGGCACCTCCGGAGCTTTTGCCACTGGCTACGTACGCACCCGCCGGCCCGGCTGAACCTCATCGTCCTCGCCGTTGCGCCAGGACATCGACCGCGACTCCTGTGGGGAGAGATGTGGGTGCGGAGCCGTTGGCCACCATCAGGGTGACACCCAGGAGTCGGTGGCACCGAGTTTCCCCCTCTCCCCCCGGCCCCTGCGGCGGCCGCCTCGGCGGTGCGGCGTGGCCATGGCCCGACGCTGCCGCTCACCTCGCTCAGGACGGAGAAGCACCCCGAGCAGGGTCTGTGGGGCTGGCGCTGGCCCCCGCCGCTTGTCCCCTGCGGAAGGAAGGGTCGTTACTGGCTCTGCCTGAGCCCAGGGTCCCTTTAGGTGCCCCCAGACTGACCCGGGCCGTAGGCGTGCGGGCAGGGAGCGCCCTGGGGAGCAGGAGCCAAGGGGGAAACGGCCGGGGAGCCCCCGCGGCTGCCGCCCCGCCATGGGGATGGCATCGCTGCCATGCCCAGCGGCACCCAGGACCACCCGCAGCCATGGCCGCCGCCTCGCGCCTCCCCTGCTCAGCCCCTCGCCACCCCCAGTGAAATGTTTGCCGGTTGTGCAAGCGCCGTGGCTGCAAGAGGGGCCCTGGCCGAGCACACAGCCCCCCCGTGGCGTCGGCTCTGGGGGTGAAGGGCAGCCGGTGTCCCCCAGGAACGACATTTGCTTCCCACGGTGCCGGAGCTGTGCCAGGGGAGGTTTCCCCCCCTCCCCATGGTGCTCTCCCCCCAGTCTCCCCCCTCCCAGCCTCGTTATTCCCTGGCTTTAACCCCCCCTCCTGCACGCCACCAACCTCTCTCCCCCGTGCAACCTTCTTGGAGTCGCCGTGGTCGGCTCCGGCCGTGGCCACGAGGGCCACGGTGACGGCAAAGCTGCAGAGCAGCCCCAGCCTCATGGCGCTGCGTGGGGGCACGGCCGCCCGGCTCAGGCTCTCCCCCGCCTGGACCTTGGCCCCTGATGTCAGCAGTGGAGGCTGCTCCGGGGTGCCCAGCCTGGCGTCCTCCCGCCCGCCGCGGTCGATGGGAGCGAGCTGTGGCCGCGGGACACCGGGGAGTGCGAGGGACCCCGGTGGGGCCGGAGGGACGGGCAGCGCCATCACTTCTGGGCAAGGGACAGGGCAGAGACCCCTCTGCTCTCCCCAGGGTTGGGCTGGGATGGAACCGTCTCCCCAGAACTGGTGTCTGGGGGCTCCTCCTCCTCCTCTACCCCCCCTTCATCCCGCCTGCAGCCCCAGGCATCCTGGGGTCTTGGGCGCAGAGCAGCTCCAGGCGCCAGGGGAGCCCTGGGCTCCCCAAAATTCCTTGCAGGTGCTGGGATGCGAGTGCTACAGGCAGGGGAAAGTGGAGCAGAGCAAGGGGAATTGGAGAGGGAACAGACAGAGACGAACGCGCGCGATGTCGTGGAGGAAGGGGTTCGGTCAAGGAGGAGCCATGCGCGCAGGGACGGGGTTGTCGGGGAGTTGGTCGCAATGAACGCAAGCGAAGGAGCCCAGCGAAGCCGTTACAGGGGGGCGTGCGTAACCAGGGCTGAGGGGGCAGCAGGGGAACGTGGGCGGCAGCCTTGGCGGGACCAGGGAAATACGTTACAGCCCCGCCGAGCCCGGAGGCCGCGTTGCGTCCGATCGAAGGCTGCAGCGAGATATCGGGATTGCCAGGACAATCATCCACCTCTCCGATGAAAAGCAGCGTGTCCAGCTGCCTCAGAGATGCGATTGCTCCCGGGCCACTTCAGCCCAACGCCGGGAGGCGTCGGGGCGCGTACAGACACCCCAGGCAGGGAAGTTACATCCGGGGTGATTCCCAGCTCCTCGCGGCTGAGGTCCAGCGCTCGGATTTGCCGACTGACACCAGCACCACCGGGCAATCCACCGAACCCAACCTCAGCCTGACATCAGCCCCCGAGCTCTGCCTCACCACGGGAGAAGCGAGCGTCAGGGCTGGGGCCTGGCTCGAGGCGGGGGCTTCCGGACATGGAGAAACCATCGTTGCTCCGGAAAACCTCCCCCGTGGCAAGCTCCTCCTTTGGTGGCAAACTCAGTGACGCCTCGCGTCCCTGTGATGGGGTGACCACAGCTGGATGCCAGGTGCCCCCCAAAGCTGCTCCATCGCTCCCGTCTTCAATGGGACAGGGGAGAGAAAATCTATGGGAAGGCTGGTGGGTCGGGATAAGGGCGGGGGAGATCACTCACCAGTGACCGACAGGGGCAGGACGGGCTCAGCTGGGGGAAATCCGGGTAATTTATGACCAATCCAACTGGAGTAGGAGAGGGTAAAAAACCACTCTGAATCTTAAACCCCCTTCCCCCCACCCCTCCCTTCTTCCCAGGCTTAACTCTACTCCCGAATTCTCCACACCCCCCCCGAGCGGCACAGGGGGATGGGGAATGGGGGTTGGGCTCAGTCCATCCCACGCTGTCCCTGCTGCTCCTTCCTCCCCAGGGCAGGACTCCTCACACTCCTCCCTGCTCCAGCCTGGGGTCCCCCCATGGCAGACTCCAGCGTGGGTCCCTCCCTCCCACGGGGTGCAGTCCCTCAGGCACAGATGGCTCCAGCGTGGGTCCCCGTGGGGTCACCAGCCCGGCCAGCAAACCTGCCCCAGCCTGGGCTCCTGTCCCCACAGGGGCCCCCGGCGTGGGGTCCTCCACAGGCTGCGGGGGAAATCTCTGCCCTGGCGCCTGGAGCTCCTCCTGCTCCTTTGCTGCCCGGGGGGGCTGCAGGGCTGTTTTCTCTCACACCCTCTCACTTCTCTCTCCAGCTACTGCTCCACAGCAGGTTTTTCCCTTCCCAAATACCTTATCCCAGAGGCGCTACCACCGTCGCTGATGGGCTTGGCCTCGGCCAGCGGTGGACACAGGGGGAGCTTTCAGCAGCAGCCGCCCCTGCAGCCCCCCCGCTGCCCAAACCTTGCCAGGCCAACCCAGGACATTCCCACTCAGCTCCCAGGCCCTGCCCTGCTCTGGCGGCGCCCAGCAGCCCCTCAGCATCGGTATTTTCTGCTGCGCTTGGATAGCATCGTCCGCTCAGATGCACACACGGGGTGCTGACACCTGCAAATCCTCTCTCTGCCCCCCAGGCTCCGGGAGGTCCCCACCTGCAGGGACGTCAGCCCAGCCCAGCCCATCCCGCCCCAGCCGCGCCGTGGGGTATTTCCTCCCCCGGAGGGCTGGGACCCCAGGCACGTCCCTCCCGACCCCACTCGATCTCCTCACTTGGAGCTTTGGGTCACACAGGGGTTTGGCAGCCACAGTGGGGGGGTTGGCGCCCAGGCTCCCCCAGCCCCTCACCACCTGGATTTCCTGGCTCCCAGGAATATTCCCTGCTGGGTTGCGTGGGTGAAAGCCAATCTCCGCCAACACAAAGGGGCAGAGGCGGAGGGACCCAGTCACCAGGCCAGCGCCAAGGGAGCGCCCTGGCTCAGCCACTCCCAGGGCCACTGAAAAGGGGGGGACCCCACGGAGATGGCGCTGACGGGGGTCACTGGCTCCAAGGGCATTTGGATGGTGCAGGATTTATTGGGGGCCATTGAGGGAGGCCCAGAGCGAGGAAGGGAAGGGGCCCTGATGGACCAGGGGGAAGAAGGACGGGAAAAAAGAGGGGAGAGGGAACGAAGACGACAAAAGGGGGTGGTGAAGCACCAGCGGGTCCCTGCCTGGCCTCAGGGCAGGCAGCTCACCCGCAGTGGCGTTTTTGGAGGCAGCCACCAGCTCTGAAGGACCCAAACCCTGCGTTTTCCCAGTACAAAACTCCCCTAGGGTGCTGGGAGCCATTACTCCAACCTGGTGGCCAGGAGGTGTTGGTAACGCCCGATCAACCCTCACGGGCAGGAGGCGGTGCAGTCCCCATGGAGTCAAAGACAAAGGAAGCCCCCGCCGCGGATGCCCGGTGAGCTGAATCCTCCTGTTACCGGGGCTGCCAGGAGCTTGCCGTTGTCCCCCATGACGCCCCAGTACAGCTCCCTCCCGCAACAGTGTCCCCCTCCGCGGCTCAGAGAGGCCCCGAAGGCCGCTGGCTGCCACCCAACAGGCACCGTGCGCTGCTCCAACGGTGCGGGCCTGGAGCTGTGGGGCAGGGGGGCAGGGCTCTGGGGCCCCGCAGGGCTCCCGCTGGGCCAGCGAGGGCACCCGCCAGGCAGCCCGGAGCCGCGGGGAGGAGCTTGTTTGGGGCTGACTCGCAGCAGGGCCCCGGGCGAGCAGGGGTGTCGTGGTTTAACCCCGGCTGGCAACTCAGCCCCACGCAGCCACTTGCTCACTGCCCCCACAATTGGACGGGGGAGAGAATCAGAGGAGTAAAAGCGAGAAAACTCGTGGGTTGAGATAAAGACAGTTTCATAGGGAAAGCAAAAGCCACGCGAGCAAGCAAAGCAAAGCAAGGGATTCATTCACCACTTCCCATGGGCAGGCGGGTGCTCAGCCATCGCCAGGAAAGCTGCGACGGTGACTTGGGAAGACAGACGCCATCACTCCGAACGTCCCCCCCTTCCTTCTTCTTCCCCCAGTTTCTATACTGGGCATGACATCACATGGTGTGGAACAGCCCTTGGGTCAGTTGGGGTTGCCTGTCCCAGCCGTGCCCCCTCCCAGCTCCTTGTGCCCCTGGCAGAGCTGAGAAGCCCTTGGCCGGTCTGAGCGCTGCCCAGCAACAACCGAACCACCAGTGAGTTATCGACCTTCTTCTGGTGCTAAATCCAAACCACAGCACTGCGCCAGCTACTAGGGAGAAAATCAGCTCTGTCCCAGCCGAAACCAGGACGAGGGGACGGGCCATGGCTACGGGGAACGGGTCCCTGCGGCCCCGGCCCCGCTCTGCCGCCGGCCCTGCGCCCTCCCCCGGCCCGGCCCGGCCCCTCTCCCGTCCCAGCGCCCTCCCCCGGTACCGGTACCGACGCCGCGGGCAGCCCCAGGCGGGGGGGGGGGGGGAAGGGGAGCGGCGGCCGCCGGCGGAGCCTCCGCATGCGCCCCGCAGGCCGCGTCCCGCGTTACCACGGCAACGGCGGCGGAAGGGGCGTGGCCTCCCCTTGTAAACATCCTCTTGCGCACATCCGGTAAAGAGGCCCGCCCCCTCGTGTGGGCAGCCGGTCTCGGTCTCGTGACCCGGAAGTCGCGCCGCTCTCCCAGAACTCCCCGCGCCGGCGCCCCAAGCTCCGCCCGATCCCCACGTGACGCCGTGCCGGCCGCGCCATTGGCTGCTCTCACCGGCGGCGCCATTTTGTGGCGGCGGCGCTCGGCGGCGGGCCCAGGCCTGCCCGCGGCGGCTCCCGCGGTTGGCTGCAGCGCCCCACGTGATCTCAGAGGCGCGCTGCCATTGGGTGGCGGCGCCGCTGCCTCCCGGCCCGACCCGGTAGCGGCGGGGAGGGGCTGCCCCGGTGGGGGCCCGGCCGGGTACGGGGGTGGGAGAGGGCGGCGGAGGCTGGGCCAGGCCCCGGAGCTCAGGTCGGGCCCTGAAGGTCTTTTCCAACCCAAACCATTCTGTGACTCGGTGGGTGGGAAAACCCAATGGGGGGCAGCCCCGGTAGTGGGGAGGGGAGGGGAGGAGGGACCGGGAGGGGGGGGGCCGAGGGCAGGAGCACCAGCACCCGCAGGTGCTGCCTGGCGAGGCTGCCTCCCCCCAGCCAGATTTAACCAATATCCCCCGTTTGGGCGGTGGTTCCGTGGCGTTGCAGAGGTGCTGGGGCCTGCCCAGCCGGGGGGGGGCCGTGCACAAGGTCACGCCGTGGCCAAGGATCGGGCTCACGTTCCTGCGCAGTTCCATCCGTACGGTGGAGGAGGGCCAGGGGGGTTCTAACCCAAACAAAGATCTCGGAGATACCCAGACCTGCTTTGTGCTTTTTCCATCATGAAGGGTACCGGGATGCTGCAGTGGTGGGAGGGTGTTGGCATACAGGTGGCTTCACTTTTCATTTCATTTGGGTGGGAAAAGCCCTTTAAGCTCCCCCAGCCCAACCCTTCCCCTACCCCTGCCATCCCACCCCCAAACCCCGGCCCTCAGCACCGCCTCTGCCCGGCTGTTAAATCCCCCCAGGGCTGGGGACTCGACCCCTTCCCTGGGCAGCCCCTTCCAGCCCCTGACAGCCCTTTGGGGAAGGAATTGTTCCCCAGGGCCAACCTCAGCCTCCTCTGCTCCAGGCTGAACCCCCCCAGCCGCTCCCCAGCAGCCTGGGGCTCCAGACCCCTCCCCAGCTCCGCTGCCCTTCTCTGGACACGCTCCAGCCCCCCCAGGGCCTTCGGGGAGGGAGGGGCCCAACCCTGACCCCAGCATTCAGGGGCGGCCCCCCCAGTGCCCAGCACAGGGGCACGGTCCCTGCCCTGCTCCTGCTGGCCACACCAGCCCTGATACAAAATACCACAAATTCACCCAAGCTTTTCTATGCTTGTACCCAAATTTGGCTTTTCTGGTATCACCAAAGCAATCTCAGCCTTGTCTGGAATGAGCGTTGCGGTTCTCTGGGCACTGTTGGTCTTGCAAGACTCTTCTGTCCAGAAGGTTCCAGTCCCCCCCTTTCCTCCCCTGGGGGGCTCAGCTCCCCTGTGACCACCAGCCAAGCCCAGCTGCCAACATGGCACCGCCTGCAGCTGCTGTGCCTCCCTCGCCGGTGCCCCACACATCCGCCAATCCCTCCTGGCACTTCCCATGGCTGAGTTCAGGACACGTCACCTCCTGGTCAGGGCCCAGTCTGCTGCCAGCAGCTGTAACATAGTCCCTGTGACAGAGATTGGCTGAACAGGGCCTTTTTTCAGCAGTTTTAGAAGAAGAATGCTGCAGGGTCCCCCAGGGCATGTCCCCGCCTGCTTTTGGGAGCGATCGCCGCCCCGCCTCATCAAACCCAACATCCCCCTTCAGTACTGGAGGAGATTAGCCCCATTCACAATTCTTAAACTAATGTTGGGAAAACCCGGGAAGCCGGGCACGCTGCCTGCCTTGGCAGCCAAATGCAGCGCCCCAAAGACCCCGGGGGATTCCTCCCCGCCTGGGCCCAGCGAGGGGCTGCTCCCTTGCGGCCCGCGCGCAGATAGATGGAGCAGAGCGCATGACAACAGGGCCGATAAGTTAAAACAGTTTAATGAGCAGACAGGTAAGACCGCAGCAATCAGGCCCAGAAACGTGCCGAGCTCCTGCCTGATCACAGCCCGCTGCCCATCCTTCCCTCTGCCCTCCATCTTCCCATACTTCCTCCTTTACCCACACCGATCCTTCCCTTTCCCTTTTCCCCGAAGCCTCCCAGTCAATCCCAGTTTCCCCAGCAGGCGTCACATATCGAATTTTACACCCGCTAATCTGCCTCTGTGTGCCTTGCATGGCGTTTGTCCTCTCAGACCACTTCAGCATGTGGCACCGCAGGGTCCCAAGCGTTTACCTCAGGGGATGGAAGAGCCGTGGCCGGCCTTCTGCCGCCCATCAGCTGTCGATGCGAACGCCGGGGGGCCAGAGATCCTTATGCTGCAAGAAGCCACCGTGCTCGAAGTTGTGGTGTATGGAATCCAAGACGTGGTCAACGGTCTGCAGCACCATTCTGTATGCATCACACAGCAATACAGTCGAGTGGATGGGTTTGTGTTCTTCAACATTTTTCTGGGCATCAGGACTCTGGGTTGGCTGCGCCCGCTGTGCCTCGCCGTGTACGGATGCCTTGAGGTGCAGAGGGAAGCAACGCGCCCCCGTGGCTGGATTTGAGGTTGGGGGTGCAGCCACCAGTTCAAAGGACACCACAGGGGCATGAAGCGCTTCTGACGCCCCCCCTCGGGACCCACCCTCGCTCCGAGGCTGGGGGGGCGCAGCCTCCTGCTTTGCAGGCGGACAAAATGCCCCACGCGTTCCCTTCATGGGGTCGCCTTCCGGCTCAGCAGGAGGGGCAGCGGGTTCGGGAAGGCAGCCGGTGCTGGAGGAACCCAACCTCTTGTTGGCACACGGCTTGTGATGCCACATCATCCTCTTGGCTCTCCGGATAATCCGCCGTATCTGGGATCTTTGCTTTGCCAGCCTGTGGAGCACGGCCTGAGCTGTCCCAGCGAGATGGACAACTTTATCAGCTCTGCCCCGATGGCAGCTCTGTTGCACGTGACAGTATTCGTGGTCCTTAAGGGCCGAGACCCCGGCCCTGTAGTCCCTGCAGTAGTCGTGTTCTCGCAGAAGGCATAGACGCGGGGTGCAGTGCCAGAGCCGAGTCTCGCTCGTTACGCAGTAGCAGTGGTCTTTCAAAACAGTCTCATTCAGATCCTCGGCAGGTGGTTCCCTGTCCCCCCGGAGAACTGTAACCTCTCCCAGGGGGTGCTGACCACCTGGGGCGCTCCTCTCCCTCTCCCTCTCCCTCGGCTCCTCACTCAGACACTCCCGAGGATCTGCCTTTTTGTTCTGCTCTTCCGTCACCGGATGAAGCGGGAAGCCTCTGCGTTGGGTTAGGTTTGCCATGACCACTTGTTTGTCCTCTACTGCTTTGTCCTTCCCCGGCCAGAAGATCGTCCGTGCCTGGTCTCGGCTTTCCACCGGCCCTGCTCCTTTGCCAGCCGCCTCTGACGGCAACAGGCTCCCAGCCCCGAGACACTTGTTCAGCAGCCTCCTGGAGCGGAGGCGCCACTGCAGGCACCGTCCTCCTGCCAAGAGAGTGTTGGGAAGAGTTGACCTCCTTCCTGGCTGGGGCATTGTGACGGGAGAGGTGGACCATGCCAAAGGAGCAGGGTGGATGTTGACGGCCTGCCTCTCTCCAGTGAGAAAGAGCCATTCTCCCCAGTTCAGCAGCCACCTGGGCTCCACAGCCCTGACCTCCGCCTGGATGGCAGGAGAGCCAAGCCCTGCCCGGGGGTGGGAGAGACCCTGGCAGCGATGGCCAGGTGGAGCATGGCTGGGGACAGGGCTGGAGCCCACCTCGGGCTCTTTGCTCCAGAGGCTGGTGGTGGGAGGTGGGGGGACCAGGACTCACCTTGGCAGGGGGCCTGTGTCCTCTCCTCCAGCACCCGGCACCCACCAGCACCCGGCCACCAGCTCACGTCCCCATCGTGTCCTGCAGGGAAACCAGGCAGACATCACCTTCCTGGCGGGGGAAGCCCTTCTGCTCCACAGCCATGGGGCTAGAGGAAGCCCTGTCTGCCGCCCACAGCCAGCAAACCAGAACCCTGCTCACGGGTGACCAGAGGCAGGGAGGATTCTCCGTGGGACCAGCAGCAGCGACATCTCTTTGGAGCTGCAGCTTTTGCGCAGGGAGACAGGCAGCCTCCAATTCCCTGTGGCAACGCTGCTGCCCTGTGCGGGGAGGGCTGTGGGGCCAGAGCGGAGCAGGAGAGATGCCTCGAAACAGGCAGCAAGGAGGGGAGGGATTTTGACAACAGGGCAAGCAGGAACCTTGGGGACATGCAGGTCATAGCTCCAGGGAAGAGGAGCTCAGGGCGGCCTTTGGGATGTGCCCCCACTCCCCGTCGCAGTAAGTAGTCCTGCAGGGGTTGGCTTGTTCCTGCTTACCTGGATAGGGACTGTCAGGTCCATCCCACCTCACAGGGCTCTGCGGCGTGCAGACCCATGGCTCTTCACCACGCTCCAGCCGGTACAGAATGTCAGGCTTGGGGCCTGGGTAACCTGGGGAGTGGAGCAGAACGCGTTGGTCTAACGGAAACCAGGGGAATAAATCGCTAACACAAGATGATAAAGGTTTTCCCTGCGGCACCCCAAGCTGCAGCCATGACCAGAAGACCCCAAGCAGAAACAACACTGAAACATGGAAAAAAGCCGAGCGAAACGTCAGAGCCGTCACCAGGGATTAATTTAATCACTAGGACAGGGATAGAGCCCCGATGGGAGTAGGGGAACGGACTCCCAGCTCTGCCGGCAGGCTTTCCCAGCGAGGAATTATCTGCCGCTCTGCCTAGGAGCAGCTCCTGGGCTTGAGATGTCCTCCCAGGTGCCCAACTCAGAGCCTTCAGAGATCTGTGTCCCTTCCTGGTGGCAGCAGGCACGTCCCCTGCAGGGACCTGGCTGGTTCAGGGACCTCTGATGCCCTCTGAGGGGTCCGCTCCCCTGCACCGTGCCTGGTGGGTGCTGCTCCTGCCTCGCTCCAGTTTGAGCACCCAGGGGAGGGGTCAGAGTTGCCGGTCCATGGCCAGGACCCCCCAACAGGTCCCTGCCCGGCCCCAGGGCAGGCAGCTCACCCACAGTTATGTTTTCAGAGGCAGCCACCAGCTCAGAGAGACCCAAATCCTGTGTTTTTCCAGCCCTAACCCTCCCGGGACTGCAGGTGCTCAGTGCCTTTACCCCCACCCTGCAGCCATCACTCAAAACATACCAACCAGCCCCTTGAAGTGCCAGAGGAAGTGGGGTTCCGACGGATTCAAATACGACAGAAGCCACCCCCGCCCAGCCCCCATCGTGCCCCCCCCCGCAGCTCAAACTGTGGGTTTACCCAGGGACTTCAGGAGCGTGTAGTTGTCCAGCATGACGCTGCGGTAGAGCTCCCTCTGCCCCCCCGCGATGTCATCCCACTCCGCGCGGCTCAGATAGATGGCGACGTCCTCGAAGGTCACCGGTTCCTGCCAGAGAAAGATCGCAGCCACGGTCAGGCACGGAGGCCCACAGCCACGGGGGAGAAGGGCTTCAGGAGCTTTTCTTATCCAGGCACCACTGCCACCCCCGGGGGAGCGACCGAAGCGTGAGATGGAGAGCGCCGATGGGCAGCGCTCCCCCAGGAGGCCGCACACCCTGGGCGGGCGGGGGGGATTACGGGCCTTCAGCGAGTGCCGCGACGCCTCACAGCTCGGGTCCGTGTTCAGGGCAGCCCACGGTGACCCCACCCCACCCGCGCCCTACAGAGCCATCGGGCAGGTCCGAAGGGGCTCTGGCTTCACTCGGGCATGCAGCTGCTGGAGGAGAGGGGGGGGGGGGGGGGGGGGGGGGGGGGGGGGGGGGGGTGGGGGGGGGCACCCGGCGGGGGGGGGCGCAGGGGCATCGAGGGGCCCGGTGGCGGGGAGGGCGGCCCAGGCCACCCCTCCGCCAGGGCCCAGCTCCTACCTGTGCCCGCCCCGCCATGGCGCCCGGGGCAGGGCCTGCCGGGGCGGGGGGGGGGGGGGGGGGGGAGCTGCTCCCCGCCGCGCCGGGCCTCGGGCGCTGCTTCCGGTGCGCCAGGCTCCGTGCCGGAAGTAGGCCGCGGGGGCGGGGGGGGGGCGGCCCGGCGCCGGGATCCAATCACCCGCCGCTCCCCACGCACTTCCGGCCGGAGCCCCGCCCCTTCCCGGAAGTGGCCGGCGCCGGCCGGAAGAGTGGCCGCTATGGGCGGGGCCGGGTGATGCGCGCCGCCATTTTGAGCACGCCTCCCCGCCCCCCCCCCCCCGTTGGCGGGCGCCGCCATTGGTCTGTCAGGGCAGCGGTTCCAGTGGGCCTTCTCGGCCCACCCCCCCCCCCCCCCTTCCCCGGAGCCCCGCCGCGTTTCCCCTCTCGCTAATTATTTAGCAATCACGCGCCATTAGCGACCCCACCCTACATTAACGATCACTAATTATTCATTTATGCTGAATGCAGGTGTAAGCCCGCAGGCGGCGCCGGGTTGGGCAGGAGCCTTGCGCCCCGGAGGGGGGTGAAAAGGGGACCCTAGCAGAGAAGATGTTGCTTAAAACGTGCTCACTGTTCTCTGTTGTACAAGTTCTTGATAAGAACCCAGAAGTTGCCTTGAGAACCAGCTAAACCCGACCTTGCAGTCTGGACAAGAGCCAAGGAGCGACTGAGTCTGCGCAAGAATAAGGAGTTACCAGCGGTGACGAAGAGGAGTCATCGGCCTTCATCCCCCAAGACCCCCGCGACCCCCGCCAGGAGACACTGCGGAAGCACAGTGGGGAGGAGATGATGGAAACGACTTCTTGGGGCTAATTTTAATACGAAGTGGGGACAAGCCATGCATATGTATAGGCGTATTTGGGAATCTTATGTATACGTAACACTTTGTCGTATCACTTCAAGGCAAGCTACCAAACGCGCGCGCATGGCTTTGGTGGGACTACCCCCCGTGCTGCCCAGCGCTGAATGAACATACCTACTGTACAGTCTTACAGATTGGGGAGTCCGTTTTCTGCACGTCAGGGGAAGGCTGGGCCCGTGGGCCGAGTCCAGTGGTGCCACCCCCGGCGCGGCTGCTTCATGGGGAGCCCTCGTGTCGCAGTGTGTGGACGCCCAGCCTGGCAAGGTGGTGGCCAGAGCTCATCCTGGCAAATGCCTCTTCCTCCGATGAGCCAGGAGGAGCGGCTGCCCGGCTCCTGTGCAGAGGAGGAAGACAGAGCTGGTGCGTGGCTGTGGGCACGGAGAAGAACTCCCCAGCCAAGCACGTCCCGTGGGGAGGAGGTGACATTTTTCCCTCTTTGCCCATTTCTGTGATTATCAGGCAGTTTTTGCTATTAGCGAGCAGAACCAGCTCCTCAGCGAGAGCCAATATGAGGCCGTTTGTTCAGCACAGCCAATTCGCAGTTCAGAGAAATCCCTTTCCACCCACTGCCGCGCAGCACAGCCAACGGTTAAACTCCAGCTGCTGTATCAGGAGAAGAAAAACCGTAACTGTCACAGATTCCCAGAATCCCAGCACAGCAGGGGCTGGCAGGGCCCTCCAGAGCTCACCCAGGGCCACCCCCCTGCCCAAGCAGGCTCACCCAGAGCAGGGGGCACAGGACAGCGTCCAGGCGGGGGTTGAAGATCTCCAGAGAAGGAGACTCCACAGCCCCCCTGGGCAGCCTGGGCCAGGGCTCGGGCACCCTCACAGTCAAGAAGTTCTTCCTCCCGTTCAACTGGAACCTCTTCTGCTTCAGTTTGTGCCCATGGCCCCTTGTCCGGGCTGGGCCGGGCCTCCTCGTTCCCCCCCCTTTTTGTGTGGTTCTTCAGCGCCAGCACAGCTGGGAAGAGTCTGGCTCCGTCCTCGTTACCCCCACCCTTGAGATATTTGTAGGTGTTGATGAGATCCCCTCTCAGACTTCTCTTCTCCAGGCTTGGGCCTGAAGAACCATCAAAATTCACACTCTGGGACAAAGTGCGCAGGTGCCTTTGATAATTGTTCTAAATTTTGCCACAGTTGTTTCATGGGAAGGGAAAAAAAAAAAAGATGGTTCTACCTGCTTTTGGGGTTTGGGTTATGAGTTTCATGAATAAGGAATATGGGCACAGCCAATATTTCTTTCCAAATGAGAAGTTAAAGTCAGCAGAGATGGACGCTTTGGTTGTTTCTGTAATGGGGGTCTAATGAGCTCCTCTTTGTCAAGTTTGTGCTGGTAGCACACACTGGGTCCCTGCAGGAACATCAGCTGCTCATGGGTCATAGAATCACAGAATGGTTTGGGTGGGAAGGGACCCCCAGAGGTCACCCAGCCCAACCCCCTGCAGGAGCAGGGACACCTTGAACCACATCAGGTTGCTCACAGCCCCGGCCAACCTGGCCTGGAATGGTCCCAGGGATGGGGCCTCCACCCCCTCTCTGGGCAACCCCTGCCAGGCTTTCACCACCCTCACTGGAAAGAATTTCTGCCTTAGATCCAGCCTAAACCTGCCCTGCTTCAGTTTAAAGCCACCCCCCCTTGTCCTCCCAGCTGGCCCTGCTAAAAAGCTTGTCCCCCCCTTTCCTCTGGGCCCCCTTGAAGCCCTGAGCGGCCGCACTCAGCTCTGCCCTCAGCCTCCTCTGCTCCAGGCTGAGACCCCCAACTCTCCCAGCCTGGCCTCAGAGCAGAGGGGCTCCAGCCCTCGGAGCATTTTAGTAGCCCCTCGGATCATTTTAGTAGCCCTCCCCTGGCCCCGCTCCAACAGCTCCATGTCCTCCTGGTGCTGAGGGCTCCCGAGCTGGATGCAGGGCTCCAGGGGAGGTCTCCCCAGAGCAGAGGGCAGAGGGGCAGTCCCCCCCCCTTCCTTCTTCTCCCCAGTTCTATGTGCTCAGCGTGACGTCATATGGTGTGGGGTATCCCTGGGGTCAGTTGGGGTCGGCTGTCCTGGCTGTGCCCCCTCCCGGCTCCTTGTGCCCCTGGTGGAGTGGGGGAAGCTGGGAGGCCCTTGCCTGGTGTGAGCCCTGCTCGGCACCGACTGAGCCATCACCGTCCTTCCCACCCTAAACCCTAACCCCAGCGCTGTGCCCACTGCTGGGAGGAAAATCAACTCTGTCCCCACCGAGACCAGGACAGCGGGAGACATGAATCTCCTGCGTGCTTTCTGATTATTGAACCCGTTTTTAATTCTTTGCTGATTTTGCAGAAAGGAAATAGAATACAGCGGAATAGAGCAGAACAGAATAGTTCCATTGGAAGGGGCTACGGCAATCATCTAGCCCGGCTGCCAGGCCACTTCAGGGCTGGCCATATCCTGCGGGATTTAGGAATGCAATACTCATCCCGGGTTTTTGTTTTAATTGCGGTTTGTTGGTTTTACCATGGTGTTTCCTGGTCAGCTGTAGCTGGTTCCTTACGCAACTGTTTTTCACTGTGCTGCTGCACCCCAGGGGGCTCAGGTGCGGGGCAATCAGTCCCCATGCCCCAGGGAGCAGAGGGGTGATCAGTCCCCATGCCCCAGACAACGGAGGGGCGATCGGTCCCCATGCCCCAGGAAGCAGAGGGGCGATCAGTGCCCCCAGGGAGCAGAGGGGTGATCAGTCCCCATGCCCCAGGGAGTGGAGGGGATCCAGCCCTGCAAACCTCAGGGGCATCCTGGGCCACAGGCAGGGGAAGGGTGTCCTCCCTCCCGAAGGACTGGGCCCTGCGGGCTTTTTAGGGAGGATGGGATGGGGGTGAGGGGGGGGAGCCGCCCTTTGGGCAAAAGCCAAGGTTATTTGTGCTTCCCTTTGCCTGCCCTGAGCGCCGTTACCTGCAGTGCCCGGAGCTCACCGCATCCATGGGAAAAGCCTGTTCGCGGGACCTTTGGAAGAGGGCTCGCACCCTGGGCTGGCTGCCCGCTGGGCCACCGGGCTGGACTTTCCCTGGCTCAGGAGGCATCTCCAGCGTCAAGCACTGCTGCAGACGCTGGCCCCGGCCACGACCCATCACTTGCCCACTCTGCAGCGCATCCCCCCAGAAGGACCCCCCCCCTCTTCACCCTGGTGCTTTGCTGATGCTCTCGGCTCTGCGGAGCCTTTTGCTGACCCTTAGAGACGTCTGTGGCTCTGGCAACGTTGCCGCAATGAAATGGCATCAGACAGGAAACCCGGATGGGCTGGCCTGGAGCCGGGAGGAGATCGCTGTCGTCCCCTGCTCCCGTACCCCTGAGCCCAGTGCCGCAGGGTAGAGCTGAAAGCCCTGGGGCAGCAGAGCCCGGTGCCACAGGCATCAGTGCCGGAGCCCCCAGATCTCGCTGGCCTGAGGAGGAAACCAAAATGTCCAGCTGGCCCCCCCGATGGACACCGG
>CM067102.1:2001740-2026740 GCA_034008185.1 Gorsachius magnificus | reverse complement strand
ACTTAGGAATCTTTTTACGTCATTCAGAACAACTCTTTCAATATCTTTCCCTCTCTCTCACCAAAAATAAATACAATGCAACACACCATACTGAAACAAAGTCCCATAATATAACTGCAAGAAGCCTCTGCAAGTGTTCTCAGAAATCAATTTTGTTGAGTATCTGCTGTATTATTTACATGCTTGTGCAGGATGCAGCCACATACCAGCTGTGCTTGACATCATACAGATGTACCAAGAAGATAGCCACAATTTTTCTTGAAGCTACAGGATGCCTGACAGCAGGGTCCTTTTTTTCTTGAATATGAAACAACAGTTGATGTAGTGGAAGAAAACCACAGAAAATGAGGGCACATGTATGAAGAGTACAGGCACCAAGTGACTTCATGTTATGTGTCCAGTTAGATTCTGAAATAATGAAAATAGCTGTCTTCAACACAGATAGGCTGTTCTGTAGAAAGTCTTTCTAATGAACTGCATCATTGTCTTGAGCAAAGTTGAGAGCCCAACTGCTGTGAGAACATTACACTGTCAACGCATGGATCTCTCTGTTGGCTGTCAGTGTACAACAGATAATATTATTCATGTTAACATTACTGTAGCAGATTTGGAGACCTACTCAAGAGTCAAGGCTGACTTATATATAAGGATGCAATGTATTAAGGATATTTGCTACAAACATCTAACCTAAGCATAAGGCCAGAGATAAATATGGATAGTCGGAGAAGCTTCGATGATTAGTATGACCAAACAGGCTATCACCACAGCCATCACAGCAAAGTGAATGCTGGACTACATATAAAAATATTAAATTATATTAAAAATCAGAGATGATAGGTAAGTTTTGAGGACTGTGTAAGTAAGGAGAATTCTTGTATTCGCTATGACAGAGAGCAAGCGTCATGGGCTGAATGAAACTAGACAGGTGACACGATGAAAATAATAGGCTAAGGACATTTTATTTATGTTGAGAATACTTGCATAGGAAGCAAGACTGCATCTTTCTTCTTCTCAAGGACAAAGTAAGGCTTTTGCAGCAACCAAGTTGTAAATTGGGATCCCAGACAAGAATCTTAGCTGCATAAATAAATAGGAAAGGCATTAGATTAGAGATATTGTATGACAAGATCTAGATAGACCAGAGAAGTAACAACTGAAAGAGGTTGAAGAGTTGAAGAGTTTGCCCAGTTATCAGCCTGAGTCACACACGCTATGGTGATATTCCACAGGGACAGATTAAAAAAACGGTGGCAACGGAGAACCCATAGGAGATTAATGTTGTTTTACTCCTACAGAACTAACAACTAAACAAGCAGAAAGAAAAAAAATTACTTAACCAGATACAGTTTTGTTTGGACAGTAGAGAGAGGTCCAAAATAAACAATTTTCAGTTTAAAACAGTAGCTGAATCTGTGTTTGAGGATTCGATCACTCACAGAGAAACAAGGTGTCAAGAAAGAAAGAGATGAATACTGTGGGACCCTCCCTCCTTTACCTATTTTCAACCCACTTATACATGGACATATCCACAGACACACAACCTGATCAGGAGTTGAAGAGCCCAATGCTGAAGGAGTGATTAGAAAAAAATAAATTATTTCTCCCATTCTCCCTTATGCTTACTGAAAAACAGACAGTCTTGCTGAATCTTAATTTTTGATAAAATCTTGACTTTTGGTAGAAAGGATAAAATGCCCACTCTGACTATATACATGCTGTCTTTTTAAGTTGTAGGATCTCCAGTTTAACCTAACAGTTCAAATAACATACTGAACAGAGTCACAGAAACACTGTGAAATTAAGTCAAACAGAAAGAATAGGGGGGGTTGATATATCTGTGTTATTAGGAATAGAACAAAAAGCTCATATTTGATAGCATCTGTGCACAAATTACCATAGAATTGCATTAATTGGGCAATGCTGTTGAAATAAAGCTGCCATCCTTTCAGGGTTTTTATCTTATGAAGATCCCAGGGCAGCTGATAAAGCATGATCAATTGCATCAGAAGCAATAATAAGGTGTCACCATCATTGTCACTTTACAACTTTTCTGCCATGGGATCATAATTACAGCAACACCCAAGGTATGAGTTAGCCCATCATGTGTCTCTCTGTAGTACCAGGGGCAGTACTGCCCTGCATGCTAAGGAGACACCCATTATTAGAAGTCTGAGTTGAGAATACAGTTTGAGATCAAATCCACTCAGTGATCCACACAGCAAACCATAACTGATTTTTGCTGCTGTCAAACCAAATCCTCGAGATATCTAGATGACGAAAATTATATAGCTCAACACGCTTTTGGTAACACAAGCGTTACACAGAAAGAGCCCTCACCTATGAAGAAATCATAGTAAAAAATCACATTCAGCTAGATCACATTATGTTGAAGGCGTAACACCAACAGCCTTTTCATCTTGGCAATCCAATTCCTTTAAACACGCAAATAATAAGTCTATCTATATGCCTGTCACCAAAGTTAATCATAGAATGTCTTGGGTTGGAAGGGACCCCTAGAGGTCATCTAGACCAACCTCCCTGCAGTGAGCATCCAACCTGGCCTTGAGTGTTTCCAGGGATGGGGCCTCCACTACCTCTCTGGGCAACCCGTTCCAGTGTTTCACCACCCTCATGGTAAAGAATTTCTTCCTTATATCCAGTCTAAACCTACCCTGGTTTAGTTTAAAACCATTACCCCTTGTCCTCTCTCAGCTGGCCCTACTAAAAGGATTGTCCCTACCTTTCCTATAGGCTCCATTTACGTACTGAAAGGCCATAATCAGGTCTCCCCACAGCCTTCTCTTCTCCAGGCTGAACAACCCCAGCTCCCTCAGCCTGTCCTCATAAGAAGAGACGTGCTCCAGCCCTTGGATCATTTTTGTGGCCCTCCTCTGGACTCGCTCCAACAGTTCCATGTCCTTCTTGTGCTGAGGGCTCCAGAGCTGGACGCAGTACTCTAGGTGAGGTCTCACCAGAGCAGAGTAGAGGGGCAGAATCACCTCCCTCAGCCTGCTGGCCATGCTTCTCTTGATGTAGCCCAGAGTACGGTTGGCCTTCTGGGCTGCCAGCGCACATTGCCAGCTCATGTCCAGCTTTCATCCATCAGTACCGCCAAGTCCCTCTCGGCAGGGCTGCTCTCGATCCTTTCTTCCCCCAGCCTGTATTGATACTGGGGGTTACCCCAACCCATGTGCAGGACCTTGCACTCGGCCTTGTTGAACCTCATGAGGTTCACACAGGCCCACCTCTCCAGCTTGTCCAGGTCTCTTTGGATGACATCCCGTCCTTCTGGTGTGTCAACCACATCACTCAGTTTGGTGTCATCCGCAAACTTGCTGAGGGTACACTCGATCTCGCTGTCTAAGTCATTGATGAAAACGTTAAACAGCACCGGTCCCAGTACGGAACCCTGAGGGACACCACTTGTCACTGGTCTCCATACGGATATTAAGCTGTTGACCACTACCCTCTTGATGCGACCATCCAGCCAATTCCTTATCCACCGAACAGTCCACCCATCAAATCCATAGCTCTCCAATTTAGAGAGAAGGATGTTGTGGGAGACCATGTCAAAGGCTTTGCAGAAGTCCAGACAGATGACATCCATTGGTTTTCCCTTGTCCATTGTTATTGTCACACCATCATAGAAAGACACTAGGTTTGTCAGGCAGGACTTGCCCTTGGTGAAGCCATGCTGGCTATCTCGAATTATCTCCCTGGCCTCCATGTGCCTTAGCATAGCTTCTAGGAGGATCTGTTCCATGATCTTCCCAGGCACAGAGGTGAGGCTGACAGGTTGGGCGTTCCCAGGGTCTTCCTTTCTACCCTTTTTGAAAATGGGCACACTGTTCCCCTTTTTCCAGTCACTGGGGACTTCACCTGACTGCTGTGACTTTTCAAATATCATGGAGAGTGGCTTGGTGACTACATCAGCCAGTTCCCTCAGGACTCTGGGATGCATCTCATCAGGTCCCATGGACTTATGTGCGTTCAGGTTCCTCAGGTGGTCACATACCTGATCCTCTCTTAGAGTGGGAGGGGTTTTACCCTCCTGGTCCCGCTCATGAGGTCTATCGACTCGGGAGAGGTGAGGAGAGAGGTTGCCAGTGAAGACTGAGGCAAAAAAGTTGTTGAGTACCTCAGTCTTCTCTTCATCTGCTGTTACAAATTTGCCAGTCTCACTCATCAGTGGGGGTACACTTTCTTTAACCATCCTTTTCTGGCTGACATACCTGTAGAAGCCCTTCTTATTATTCTTTGCATCCCTTGCCAAGTTTAGCTCCAGCTGCACCTTGGCCTTCCTGACCTCATCCCTACACAACCGCAGCATCCCTGTACTCTTCCCAGGATGCCTGTCCCTGCTTCCACTGCCTGTGCAGTTCCCTCTTGCTCCTTAGTTTGACCAACATCTCTTGCCTCAGCCATGCTGGTCTCTTCCCTTCTTTGCCCAATTTCTTACACCTGAGGACTAAGAGCTCTTGCACCCTGTGGAACACATCCTTAAAGATCTGCCATCTCTGTTCTGTTCCCCTGTCTCTGAGGACCGTTTCGTGGGGCGCCCTTCTGACTATCTCCTTGAGGAGCTGGAAGTTTGCTTTCCTAAAGTTTAGGGTCCTAACTATACTCTTTGCTTTTCCCATTTCCCTCAGGAGTGTGAGCTCCACCAGTGCGTGGTCACTGCAGCCCAGGCTGCCTTAAGAAGCAGAGTAGACTAGAATGGGTTGAACTCTTGCTAGGTCTGCTACAAGGGCCAGCCAGCATGTTTAAAGCTTGCCTGGGCATCCTCAAGCTAAGGAAACCATTGCTGAGCAGGCATCCCAAAAGATGTCTATCTTCAAGAATCTTGAAGCTAGCTTCTTCTTTTCTAGTCTCCCCCGCCTGGCAACAATACATTAATGGTCCCCGTATTTCTGCAGAAAGGCCCATGGATCATCACCCTGGGATCCAAAAAAGAAAACCCCCAGATTTTACAGAGGAAAGCCCAGGTGAAGGGTCCAGCAGAGAATGCTGAAGACACTTTTCCATGCCTTTAAGTACCTCCTTAAGAGAAAAACAGTGAATCCACAATGTAACTGTCCTCATGCCTTGGAACAGTTCTATTCAGGAGACAAGCTCTATATGGATTCTGAAGTTGCACACTTTTCCCTTTGATCGTCTTTCATCTTGCTGTTGAGAGGAAAATAAAAATTATGCTTATCACACCCCTAGACCTGGAAGCCCCTTCTGCTGCTGAACCACTATGAATAAATGTGGTTTATTCCCATTACTTCATTTGAAAACAAAGAACATGTTCTCTTTTTCAGAGAACATGGCTCCCTGCACAGTCCCGAGCTTATGCACTCACCTGCACATACCTAGCATTATTGAGAAGGGTCCTAAAAGATCCTTGAATTGAAGGCTGTGGGCTAACAAGAAAATGGTATAGACACATAATGCTGCTCCCTGTGGCTCAGTTTAGCTTGATGTCATTGCCACAACCCGGCAGCCTCACACGGAGGCAGCATGTGTAGGTCTGGCATTGAGCCACAGCTGTGTGGTGCACACAAGACTTGAGTGACACATCCACAAATTAAATGTTGAAGGGCTTGGGGAGGGAATGTCTGCCTGTTTGTTTGTTTAATCTCGACAAGCATAAATGGAAGAGTGAGAGCACACCCATCCCCTCCTAAGGATCATGACCCTGAGGCTCCTATGATAGCTGCGTGGCATCTTAGTACTGCAGCTTGTATGACTCAGTATTTTTATTACAAAATGGGAATGTAAATGAGTGGGATTACCCAACGGCTAAAATGAAGCACACATTAGGTGAGTGTTTTGCTGTATCAGAGTTAGACTCTATGTTGGTCCTTTATATCTTGCAATTTTAAGCTTGAGATCAATTTTTAATTTATTTTAAATCAGCACAAACCACGACGTTGCTGCCATTATGAACTGGCGCAAAATGCTTATCGAAAAAAGTCCACAGCATCAGAGGGGATGGGTTACAGTTGGGATTATGCTAGTAGTGAGTCAATTATTTACCATGTCGCAAAGGAGGAAGCAGTACTAAGGAACAAAATATCCCTGAAAAAATGATGTGAATAGAAGCATTTGTATGCTACATATAGCTTTTAATCAGGTAGTTAGATTTAAATTGGAATTTAGATTTTATTTATAATTTCAACTTTAAAGCCTCTGCTTTACTTTTTTACTCAGACAAAATTCAAACAGGGAAGAGTTGTGACACTTTTTAACATTTCTTATTAGCTTTTTAGCAGTGGGACAGAATATGACTTCCCTGTGTTTGATTATAAAGTGATCAATTGGGAATAACAGCAAAAAATCAGCCTTTGCATGGCAGTAACTATATTTTGAAGAACTGCGTTAACAGTATATAGGTATTGGGACAAGATCCACTTCCTTTAGAAACCTGTATTATGAGAGCAGAAATAAAAGCAACATATATTAGGTAGTACATCATTACTTAATACATCATTACGCAGTACATCATTACCCTGAGACAGAAACTGTTTGTTCTTCATTTGATAGCTGAGAGAAAGATACCAGAGCCTCACATTCAGTCTTTTTTCTCATTTTCTTTCAAACCATGGATGTTTCTTCAAGTGATGAGTGTTGCAATATGATATAAGGAGGGGCCCTGTTTGCCTTAAGAGGTAAATCCATGTAAAACACAGGAAGACATTCCTAGGAAAAAGGTATGAATGTACAGGGGTAAAATGAAGTCTCCGCTGTCACTTCATAATGCCAAACAACTGCTGCTTGTTCACATGTCATTTATGTGCAGGCACAGGCACATAATATGATGGGAAAATTTTGGTTAGAAAAATGACTGCTGAGACCTTCACATAATTTACTGGGGACACATGGACCAAAATTATGCACATTATTTCACTGTTCTGTTATTCTTCAACCACACGGTCTAGGAGATGAGGGGAGTAGAATATTTACAACCACCATTTATCAGAGCATCCTTAACATTTATTTCAGGATAAAGCTAGTGCTTATCCTAGCTCACATAAAAACTGCCATCTTCCTACAAAGACTCTCCACTTAGTTAAAATTTATGTACAAGGAAGTGTTACTATTAAAAAAGCTGTTAAATGAAACCATACTCAACTCTTGTTTAGCACTCAAAACAAACATGCCACAATTAATTTTCTGTGCTGCATGCAAAGGAATGGTCTGGCCCAAGGCTTTTTAAAGAGAAAGGAAAGAGTAACATTGATTTCCAATGGACTCTGGCCTAGCCTGTAACCAAGTGCTCTGTTGGTACTCAGTAAACTAATGTGCAGGTATCATAACAGTCATCACGGCAATGTTCCAACAGAAATGATTAGGTAGAAAAATAAAGTCGAAGTACTGTCCAAACCACTACTATGCAATGTGTCATTTATGTGTCACTGCATCTAATGTTCAGATGATCACTGGGCTAACAGACAGTGAAAGTTCATAGGGAGGCAGTCCTCTAACTTTCACTTATGTAGGTCATTTAGGCAAATGAAAATGCTCTTCAACTGACATTCATCATTTAAAGAGGCACATAGTGGTTTTTTAATATATTTCTCAAGGTGCTTTGCCTTGGGCTAAGATCTCTAAGAGCCATTCCTTGCAGTTACATCTTATTGCAAGAATTTGCTCTAACTTTAGAGCTAAATTTACTTCTGTCGTGGTTTAACCCCGGCCAGCAACTAAGCCCCACGCAGCCGCTCAGCTCACTCCCCCACAGTGGGACAGGGGGAGAGAATCAGAAGGGTAAAACTCATGGGTTAAGATAAAGACAGTTTAATAGGGAAAGCAGAAGTCGCGCACACAAGCAAAGCAAAGCAAGGAATTAATTCACCACTTCCCATGGGCAGGCAGGTGTTCAGCCATCTCCAGGAAAGCAGGGCTCCATCACGTGTGACGGTTACTTGGGAAGACAAAATGCCATTGCTCCGAACGTCCCCCCCCTTCCTTCTTCTTCCTCCAGCTTATATACTGAGCATGATGTCATATGGTATAGAATAGCCCTTTGGTCAGTTTGGGTCAGCTGTCCTGGCTGTGCCCCCTCCCAGCTTCTTGTGCACCTGGTGGAGCTGAGAGCTGAGAAGTCCTTGGCCAGTCTAAGCACTACCCAGCAACAACTAAAATATCAGTGTTTTATCAACATTCTTCTAGTAATAAATCCAAAACACAGCACCATGCCAGCTACTAGGAAGAAAATTAATTCTGTCCCAGCCGAAACCAGGACAACTTCTCTAAAGTATTTTCCTGATGTTCCTCCACTCCTTATGTAAGTTTTTGAATCTGTACACTGTGATTGTTTTTTCAATTTGTTACCCTTTTCATATTTAAATTACTTGATCATTCAGAATTTCACATTTAACCCATACAAAATGATTCCCTTCCCTGGGCAGCCCGTTCCAGTGCCTGATAACCCTTTCAGTGAAGCAATTTTTCCTAAGACCTAATCTAAACCTCCCCCTGCACAACTTGAGGCTGTTTCCTCTTGTCCTATTGCTTGTTACTTGAGAGAACAGACCGACACCCACCTTGCTACAGCCTCCTTTCAGGCACTTGTAGAGGGCAAGAAGGTCTCTCCTCAGCCTCCTCTTCTCCAGGCTAAACCACCCCAGTTCCCTCAGCTGCTCCTCATCAGACTTGTACTCCAGACCCCTCACCAGCTTTGTTGCCCTTGTCTGGACACATTCCAGCACCTCAGTGTCCTTCTTGTAGTGAGGCGCCCAATACTGAACACAGTATTCACAGTGTGGCTTCACCACTGCTGAGTACAGGGGAAGGATGACTTCCCTGGTCCTTCAGGTCACACTATTTCTGATACAACCCAGAATGCCATTGGCCCTCTTGGCCATCTGGGCACACTGCTGGCTCATATTCAGCCGGCTGTCAACCAACACCCCTGGAGATCCCTCTCTGCCAGGCAGCTCTCCAGCCACTCCTCCCCGGGTCTGTTAGCGTTGCATGGGGTTGTTGTGACCCAAGGGCAGGACCCAGCACTTGGCCTTGTTGAATCTCATACAGTTGGCCTCGGACCATTAATCCAGCCTGCCCAGGTCTCTCTGTAGAGCCTTCCTAACCTGAGGCAGATCAACCCTGCAGCCCAACTCGGTGTGGTCTGCAAACTTACTGAGGGTACCCTCCGTCCCCTCGTCCAGGTTAGTGATAAAGATATTGAACAGAACTGGCCCCAGTACTGAGCCCCTGGGAAGACCAGTCGTGACCAGCCAACAACCGGATTTAACTCCGTTCCCTGCTAATCATTGGCCCCAGTCATCCAGCCAGTTTTTTACTCCTCAAGGGAGAGTAGGCCTGTCTAAGCCATGAGCAGCCAGTTTCTCTAAGAGAAGGCTGTGGGAAACGGTGTCAAAGGCTTTGCTGAAGACTAGGTAGACAACATCCACAGCCTCTCCCTCATCCATTAAATGGGAAACATTGTCCTAGATGGAGATCAGGTTGGTCAGGCAGGACTTGCATTTCATAAACCCATACTGGCTGGCCTGATCCCCTGACTTCCTGCATGTGCATAGTGAGCGCACTTGGGATGAACCCCTCCATAACCAGGCTGAGGCCTGGTGGGTGCTGAGCAGAGGGCATCACCCTTGTGCCCTCTGGCCAGGGCAGGGAGAGATGAGAAGACCTGCCAGAGCGAGCCGAGTGCTGCTGCCTGTGACCCCCTGTGGGAGGAAGGAGGGGAGCCCAGAGGGCTGGCCAGCAGTGCTGGGGTGTGGGCAGAGGCGGTGGGACTTTGTCCCGCAGCCTCCCAGGGAGGCACCAGGCGTTACCGAGTGCACCCTCCCGACGTAGGTGCCCGGAGACGTCTGTCCCGGCCAGAGCGACCTGAGGAGACCCTGGGAAGGCGCAGCTGAGGCCTTGGTGACCGGTGTGAAACACCAATGCCAAGCACGAGACCAGAAATGGGGGGATGGAGGGGGAAGTGCCCAGGGCAAGTGCCATGGGAGAGGATGGCCCGTCATGACTCCCCGAATTATGGATTCTGACATCACCGAGTCCCCGAGTGACAGGTTCTGAGGCCCGAGGGACGTGCTGCGATGTACCTAGTGATGGACTATGACATCTCTGAGCGACGGATTGTGACCAGGCGTCCCTCGCTGCTCACATTCGGGCGCTGAGTCCCACCCAGCCAGTTGGTGCCCACACTCCGGCTGAGCGAGTTGGCGAGGTTGGGAGTGCTGAGCGAGGCCTTTGGTGCTGGTGTGGAGCTCGGGGAGTTGTTCACTGCAGCTCCCGGTGCCCGACCCCAGAGCCGTCAGAGGATTTTCCCCGTCCCTGCCAGGTCCAGGCAGCCGGGGCAGAGAGGAGGCGCGCTCGCAGCAGCAGAGGTGAGCTGGGTGGGGACACCTCAGCCTGGGGTGGGAGCTGGGAGGCTTTCCTTCTTGAGGGACCTGGGCATTGCTGCCAGCCCTCCCCGGGCCAGGCGATGACCGTGCCCCCTCTTCCTTTCCTAGCCGACACCCGTGGCTGCTCCCATCGCCAGCTCCCCCCAGCCCACCGCAGCACGTGGAGAGCTTCCTTTCCTAGCGCGACACAGAGCTGGAGCTGGACAGCCGCTGTCCAATCTGCCTGGACAGCTGGGAGGAGGCCAGCTATGTGATGCCATGCCTCCACCAATTCTGTTACGCATGCATCCTGCGGTGGGTCGAGACCAAGCCCGAGTGCCCCCTCTGCAAGAGGAGGATCGCCTCCATCGTGCACTCGGTACGAGCAGATGACGACTTTGAAGAGCATGTCGTCACACCGCCTGTGGCATCATTAGCCGTTGGCCACCAGGCAGGGTGGACGGCCACCAGCCGTCCGGTTGCCCAGAGCCCTGCAGCAACGGAACACCAGGCTGTAGGGATGGTGCCCAGGGCTCCTCTGGGCGGCCTCCACCCGCACACGTGGGCATGCCTTTTCCAGGACCACCCAGCTCTCCTCCAGCTCCTTCGACCCTGGGTGCGCCAGGAGCTGAGAGTGATCTTTGGGAACCGGCCTTCATGGGTACCTGTAGTGGAGGACCTTGTCATGGCCCTCCTGGTCCTCTTTGGGCTGGATGAAGATCAACTGGTCCGGCTGCTGGGGGCCTCCCTCCAAAACCACGCAGCGACATTTGTGCACCGGCTTATTGATGTCGCCGTGCAACGGTGCAGCGGGGAGGCCCGCCGCCTGCTGGGCCTGGAGGACCGCCACGCTGCCGTGGTGCGGGAAGGCAGCCCTGTGGCTGCCCCTGGCCCTGCTGCCCCCCGAGGAGGGTCTCCCACACCTGGCCTGGCCACCTCCAGCAGCCCTGAGGGAACCAACGCAGACGACCTTCCCAGCACCGCAGCAGCTGCCCTTCATGGGGGTCCTGGCAGCCCCCACTCTGCTCCAGTTCCCATCCCTGGGGAGCAAGCGGAGCCCCAGGAAGAGCCTGAGGAAGCCGTGGCACGTCCATCTACTTCCAGCCGGGGCAGGGAACGCTCCCCTAGGGGGCGACGGCGACCCCCGAAGAGGAGGACCAGTAGCCCTGCAGCCTCTTCTCCAGCCAAGAAGAGGCCACCCCGCCGGCAGCACTAGAACGCCCCAGGCGCTGCCGAAGCCACCAGGGCTGGGCCAGCAGCTGGGGCATGCGTTGGCCCTCAAAGGCTCCTGGCCCTTCAGGGCTAAGTGTCAGGCAGTAAAAGAAAATAAAGGCCTGAAAACTGCAGAAAAAGTCTCAGTGTTACCAACAGTGCAGTGGCATTGCCATCCCCACCCGTGCTGCTTTCTCCCCCGTTTCCGGGAGCTATGACCACCATTTCCTCTCGTTGTCCTCAGCAGAGCGCCATGGGGCTTCTCCCTCTGGTCTTGCGCAGCCTCGTTGCCCTGCTCTGACTACCATGGGGTTGGACCTGTACTCTCTGAGAACATCTCTCCCCAGAGCACAGTGCCGTGAGTCTTGGCCCTCTGCTCTTGCAGGGCACCTTTCCCTTCAGCAAGGTGCCATGGTGCTTGGCCCTGCGCTCTTGCAGCAGGGGCCCTTTCCCCAGATTTGAGTGCTGTGGGGCCTGGCCCTATGGACCTGAAGGGTCTCTTTGCGCTGATCTGCATACCACTGACTTGCGTTGTCTGCTCTTGCTGGGCCCTCTTTCCCCTCATTCAAGTGCTAAAGGGACACAAGCCGAGTAAGAGGGACATGCTGCTGCCCCTGCTGGGCAGAGGCTTTCTTCCCGCTCTTCCAGATCCAGCCTTGGCACTGGCATTTCTTCTCCTCTGCTGGGAAAGGACCCCTCTTTGGCAGATGGGCGCCGCCAGTTCCCCAGCGCTCCCCGATGGCCCTTGCCATCGCGTGGTCTCTGCAGCTCTTCCCCCAGCACAGCTCCCCTCTGCTGAGAGTCAGCCCTGCAGAAATGGCAGCGCATCTTCTCCATGCTCCCCAGGGTCCCTCGCTCTCCTCTCGCACACCTCCCTGCGACCCCTTTGGCAGCAAAGCCGGCCATGCAAGATGAGAGGAGGGGCAGAAGGTGGCTGCTGGGTTTGGCACCAAGAGCTGCTGCTAGGCCCCAAAGGAAGGCCCAGGGCCCAATGGCAAGAAAGGTCAAGGCTCAGCTAGAGTAGAGACTGGCCAGCATTGTGTTAGACAACAAGAGAGGGCTTTCTAAGTGTGTTAATAGCAAAAGGAGGAACATGTTGGGCTGATATCTGGTGAAGATGAACTGGAACTCAACTCTTCTCTTCTCTTCTCTTCTCTTCTCTTCTCTTCTCTTCTCTTCTCTTCTCTTCTCTTCTCTTCTCTTCTCTTCCTCCCTTCCTTCCTTCCCTTCCTTCCCTTCCTTCCCTTCCCTTCCTTCCCTTCCTCCCTTCCTCCCTTCCTTCCCTCCCTTCCTTCCCTCCTTCTTCCTCCTTCCCTTCCTTCCCTCCCTTCCCTTCCTTCCTTCCTCCTTCCCTCCCTTCCTTCCTTCCTCTCCCTTCCCTTCCTCCTTCTCCCTTCCCTTCCCTTCTCTTCCCTTCCCTTCCCTTCCTTCTCTTCTCTTCTCTTCTCTTCTCTTCTCTTCTCTTCTCTTCTCTTCTCTTCTCTTCTCTTCTCTTCTCTTTTTTTACTACCTATTGATTGAAGAGAGGAATGGATGATTAATCTTTTAACAGTCTTATGCTGCATTTTAATTACAGTGTTCATTAAACGTCCAAATAGAAGAAACCATGTGAGGTAAGGAAAAGCATATTGTGAGAGATGCCACATGCAAAAATGAAGGTATACATTAAGTCAAAATAGCAGGGAAATAAAAAAGAAATCTGGAAGAGAACCTAATTGAAAGCTATTGGGAACAGCAATCCATCAAAACACAAGCTCTTTTTCCTCCAAAACCGTGGAAGCATGTCCACACTTTATTTAAGAGAGATGCAAAAAGAGATAGGAAGACTCGTGCACTATAGCAGGATGCCTATGCAGCAAGTTTAACCGTGGAGTCATAACTGCCCTTGATATTTAAAGACATCCCGTGTGCCAGAATGAAAAACAGGATAGAGTTGTGCTACGTTCAGATCTCAGAATGTGTTTTTAAATAGCAAACTTTGCAGCAAGCCATCTTATTCCTAAGCCCAGTGATAGTGACGCATGTTCTAAGGTAATAATTTCCTTCTGCATCTGTAATGTTTTTCTTCTCAAATCGTTATGAACATTAAGGGAGATTCATCACATAACTAATGTATTAAAACCAAAGGTAATTCTGCACTGAACTCTCCACAATGGTGCACCAGAAATCTGCCAACACAAAAATGGTCAATTGCAAAGCACTCTACATGGTAAATTGTCGCTGCAGAAGTTTGTAGTATAAGGAGCCCTCTTTTTCATTTTTTTTTACATACTTATCCCAGATTATAAGCAACCTAGTTTAAGGGTGAAACCAGCCCACCCTGGATACACCTAAACAGAGAACAAATAAATACAGATGACAACGTCAGACCAAGAGCTCTTAAAAAATATTTTTCTCTTGCAAACAGCACACGGTCAGCTGTTCTGAACAGTTACCTCGGCAGGGCCAGTTAGTGTTTTGCTTAATAATCAAACTGAGTTAGGCAACACGACAATCACACTGAAACCAGGAAAGAAACATGGCCAGAGCACCGCTTGGCTTCAGCAGTAATTCCACCTGAATAAAGTGACCAGTTTGGGAACTCTATGCCTATCTCCTCTGGGTTCCTTTGGAAATCCTAGGCACAGATCCCAAAGTAGGCTAGACTCATTTCTGGAGCGAGAGGGATAAAGCTGATTGGGGACCTGAGATGTCGAGAACATGCTTATCCCTTTATGTACCGCTGCTTTTCAACCAGCCTCTGCTGAAATTGCCCTCTCCCTGAATGTCCTGCTTCCGCCCCTTCTCAGAAATTGAAAGCCAGGTGGGAGCCAGTTCAGCAATTCTGTCATGTGAGGCTTGTGGCGGGTCTAGCATACACCGATGCCAAACGCTGCGGCCTGATAGTGGATTTTCTGATGCTGACACAAAAATGTGTCACATTCTTTCTGAAAATTAAAAAAATAATAATTTAATTTGGTAATGCAGGTGATTATCGGAGGGAGCTTTTAATCAAAGTTTCCAGAAAAGCAACGGACATTTTACTTTTCTCTCGGGAATGAGTACACCAAGTATGAGATCCTTTGGTTTTCCTTCCCAGTCCAAGGCGATGCCATTCAAGCTTTACAAAGTCAAGGACGGAAAGCACAGGGAGATACTCGCTTCCTGGGTGCCTTCAGCAAACGCATCTAACCAGCTTCCCCCGTTCACACAGCAGAAACTGGACGCGGCACGTTGTGATGTTGCCCCTTGCCAGTCCCCCTTGCCTTCCACATAGATACTTACCTTTCCGCAAAGCCTTACACTTCTTGTCGCACGCAGGATGCCTCCGTAGCTGTCGGAGTCACAGTCCTTCCGAAAAGTGGCCTCTTCCAAAGAAGCACCGGGGCGCTCTGGTATGAGCTCGTCCACACGGAGGAGAGGAGCGTGTTGACTTTCCCGTACAGACACCCTGGTATCGGTCTAATTGAGATGCGTCTCCCTCTCCCTCTTGTGATACTAGTGCCGTGAAGGCAGTAGCTAAAACAAAGGCGAGAACTTACTTTCATGTTGCTAGCATTAAAAATGTGAAAATGCAAGTTCTCGTGGGACAAAGTGACACAATTTGAAGGATTAAAGTTGGGAGCAATTACGCTCTCATGAGGCAGCCATGCCCAAGTTTCTTGGTCAAGGCAGCCCAGCTTTCGTGTGAAATTCAACCGACGCAGTGGCACCCATTAAAATAGGTCTGTGCCAAAACACACAAAGAAGAACTAATAAACTTGAAACTGGCAAATACGGAGAAGACAGGCAAAGGCCTCTACCCCTTTGAAGAAATATGTAACAGCACAGTGTCCACGAGTGGAATCTGCCTCCAGAGCTCCTGGGAGATGGCTGCAGTGTGAGCTTGTATGGGGAAAACTGTCCTGCCGGGTCAGACCTACGACATACCTTTTCCAGAAGCCTGTTTCTAAGAGAGGCTAGCGAGCTCTGCCTCAGGGGAATCATAGAATCGTAGAATGTTTTGGGTTGGAAGGGACCCCTAGAGGTCATCTAGTCCAAGCCCCCTGCAGTGAGCAGGGACACCGCTAACTACATCGGGTTGCTCAGAGCCCCATCCAACCTGGCCTTGAATGTTTCCAGGGATGGGGCCTCCACCACCTCTCTGGGCAACCCGTTCCAGTGTTTCACCACCCTCGTTGTAAAGAATTTCCTCCTTATATCCAGTCTAAACCTACCCTGCTTCAGTTTAAAACCATTACCCCTTGTCCTGTCGCAGCTGGCCCTACTAAAAAGATTTTCCCCGTCTTTCCTATAGGCCCCCTTTAGGTACTGAAAGGCCGCAATCAGGTCTCCCCGCAGCCTTCTCTTCTCCAGGCTGAACAAGCTCAACTCTCTCAGCCTGTCCTCATAAGAAGAGACGTGCTCCAGCCCTCGGATCATTTTTGAGGCCCTCCTCTGGACCCGCTCCAACAGTTCCACGTCCTTCTTGTGCTGAGGGCTCCAGAGCTGGATGCAGTACTCTAGGTGAGGTCTCACCAGAGCAGAGTAGAGGGGCAGAATCACCTCCCTCGCCCTGCTGGCCACGCTTCTCCTGATGCAGCCCAGAGTACGGCTGGCAAAGTTTATTTCACCCATTCCCACGCATGCTGTCATATCCCCCTCCCTGCAAGCAGCTAAACGGGTATTTCCAACTACTCCGGACAGAATTACCGGACGAGAGACAGAGGACGAGAACCACAACCTTTGGAGGCCTCTTCACATCTCCTGGGTTGTGCCTGCCTGGGTGTCCAGAGAAGCTACACGTAGATGTGATCCCGATGAAGCGCTAGTGTGAGTGCATTGGCCCTGCCATTCTCCCAGCCCTTTTTCTGCCAGTCCTGAGGCTTCCACGCTCAAATCTTCCCCTTCATACTTGGTCATACAAATAAGCGAACCACTGAACTCTCAAAGTAGAAGGGGACTGAGGAGGTCTCTTGCCCAACACTGGCTCAGGGCAGGGCCAGTATTGAACATAGACCTGGATGTGCTGGGTTGCGGTCACGCAGGTCTTGAAGACCGACCTCCAGGCTCAGGGATGCCAGCTCCTCTCTGGGACACCCACTTCAGTGCTTCGTGGTCCTCACAGGGATTTTGGTTTCGATTGCTTCTCTCCACCCTGAACCTCTCCAGTTTCAGGAGGTGCCACCGTCTCTCAGCCTGCCACCAGGCGGTGCTGGGAAGCGCCTGTCCCCATCCCCTTGATGCCTTCCCCATCGGCACCGGGGTGTGCTGTGAGGTGCCCCAATGCCTTCTCTGCTCCATGCTGAACCAGCCCCAGCCCCATAGACACTCCTTGCCTCCCCAGAGCCCCTCTGCTTTCTCAACCGGTCTCCGGGACCCCAGAGAGGAGCTTGTGTCTGGCTGAGACCTGGTGGGTGCTGAGCAGAGGGCATCACCCTTGTGCCCTCTGGCCAGGGCAGGAAGAGAGGAGAAGACCCGCCAGAGCGAGCCGAGTGCTGCTGCCTGTGACCCCCTGTGGGAGGAAGGAGGGGAGCCCAGAGGGCTGGCCAGCAGTGCTGGGGTGTGGGCAGAGGCGGTGGGACTTTGTCCCGCAGCCTCCCAGGGAGGCACCAGGCGTTACCGAGTGCACCCTCCCGCCGTAGGTGCCCGGAGACGTCTGTCCCAGCCCAGAGCGACCTGAGGAGACCCTGGGAAGGCACGGCCGAGGCCTTGGTGACCGGCGTGAAACACCGATGTCGAGCACGAGACCAGAGATGGGGGGATGGAGGGGGCAGTGGCGTTGCGGTAACCCAGATGCGTATGCTGGGGCCGCAGCGCTGGTGGGGAGAGCGCCATGGGAGAAGATGTCCCTGAGCGATGAGTGCTGATGTCACCTAGCGATGGATTGTGACCAGGGGTTCCTCGCTGCTGATATCCAGGCACCGAGCCCCACCCAGCTGGTTCCGGCCCACACTCCAGCTGAGCAGGTCGCGAGGCTGGAGTGTTGAGCAAAGGCTTGGTGCTGGTGTCCTGACTGGGGAGTTGTCCCTTACAGCTCTGCGTTGCTGAGCCAGAGCCATCCAAGGATTAGCCCCAGCCCTGCCAGGTTCAGGCAGCCGGGGCAGACAGGAGGCACGCTTGCAGCAGCAGCGGTGAGCAGTGTGGGGACACCTCAGCCTGGGGTGGGACCTGGGAGGGTTTCCTTCCTGAGGGACCTGGGCTTTTCTTCCACCCCTCCCTGGGCCAGCCAATGACCGTGGCCTCTCTTCTTTCTAGCGTGACACCAGCTGCTGCAGTGCCACAGACAGGGAGCAGCTCACCATCCCCAGCTCCCCACAGCCCACCGCAGCGGGTGGAGTGCATGGCCATGGAGCCAGGCAGCCGCTGTCCCATCTGCCTGGACAGCTGGGACAATGCGGCCCATGTGCTGCCGTGCCTCCACCAGTTCTGTTTCCAGTGCATCCTGCGGTGGGCTGAGAGCAAGCCCGAGTGCCCCCTCTGCAAGCGGAGAGTGGAGTCCATCGTGCACTCGGTGCTGGACGACGACGACTTTGAGGAGGTCGCCATAACACCGTCTGGGGTGGCATCGTCATCGTCCGGGACCCGGCAGGCAGAAGGGGCGCCCGGGTACCCAGCCACCCCCAGTCCTCCTCGGCCCGTAACACCCCAGCTGCCGGCGGTGGAGGCGGTGCCCAGGGGTGCGGTGGGTGGCCTCCAGCCGGACACCTGGGCGTCTCTATTTGATGACCACCCAGCCCTGCTCCAGCTCTTTCGGCCCTGGCTCCACCACCAGCTGGGGCTGATGTTGGCAGAGGAGCCTTCAACAGCGGCCATCTTGGAGGACCTCGTCCTCGCCATGCTGGGCCTCTTTGGGCTGCACGAAGAGGTCCTCGTCCGCCTGCTGCAGCCCAGCCTCCAGGACGGCGCGGCGACCTTCGTCCACCGGCTCATCAGCGTCGCCGTGCAGCGCTGCAGCAGGGAGGCCCACCGTCTGCTGGACCTCGAGGAGGGCCAAGCTGCCGGAGAGCGGGAGGGCAGGCCCGCGGCTGCCCCTCATCCCGCTGCCTCCCAGAGGGGTTCTCCTGCCCCTGGCCCAGCCCCCTCCAGCAGCCCTGTGGGAGCTGACGATGAGGAGCGCCCCAGCACCTCCACCGCTGCTCCTCGTGGGCGTCCCAGCAGCCCCCCCGATGCCCCCGTTCCCACCCACGGGAGGCAGGAAGAGCAGCGAGAGGATGCGAGGGAGGCTGTGGCAGATCCCACCACTGCCAGCCGGGGCAGGGACCACTCCTATGGGGGGCGACGGAGACCCCGAAAGAGGAGAGCCGGCAGCTGCCAGGACTCCTGCCAGCCCCGCAAGCGGCCTCCCCGACAGCAGAAGTAGATCCAGGCTCCAGCCAGTGCCAACACCAGGGCCGGGCCAGCAGCTGGGGCACGTGCCGGCCCCCAAGTCCATCGGGAGGCTCTCAGTCATCTACATCGCAGGCAAAGACAACAAATTGCCCAGAGGCAAGCGCAGCCACTCCAGCCCCCCTGCATCTCTGCAGCTGCTCCCGGGGCAGATGTTTCCAGCCGGGGGCTCTCCAGGGCCAGCCCGTGCCCCACCGCTCATCCCCACCGCAGGCCTGGCCTCCTCCTCACCACCTCTGCCCCCACGTCCTGGGGCTCTGCTCCCACACCAGCCTGCCTTTCCTGATGCAGCCTTGCTATGGCGGCCCACCGTTGGTGGGCACCAAGCTGATCATCAGCTGCAGCGTGCCCTTGCCACAAGGAAGACTAAGTGTCCTGGTTTTGGCTGGTATAGGGTTAATTTTCTTCACAGAAGCTAGCGTAGTGCTGTGTTTTGGATTTAGTACCAGAAGAATGTTATAACACACTGATGTGTTTAGTTGTTGCCAAGCTGTGCTCAGACTACTCAAGGACTTTTTGAGCTTCTCCTGCTTGGCCAGGTGAATAACAAGCTGGGAGTACAGCACAGCTAGGACCCAAACTGTCCAAAGAGCTCTTCCATACCATATAACGTCATGCTCGGGGGGGTTAGTCGGTCGGTCGGTCGCGGGCAGAGTGATCGCAGCTCGGGCAGTGGGATCGCAGCTCGGGGGGAGTGATCGCTGCTCGGGACGGACTGGGCATCGGTCAGCGGGTGGTGAGCAATTGCATTGTGCATCACTTGTTTTATATAGTCTGTATATTTTCTTACCATTATTATTATTATTATTATTGTTATTCTTCTCTCTTATTAAACTGTCTCTATCTCAACCCACAGGTCTTACTTTTTTTTTTCTTTTCTCCGATTCTCTCCCCCATCCCACTGAGGGGGGGGAGGTGTGTGAGGAAGCGGCTGCGTGGTGCTTAGTTGCCAGCCGGGTTAAACCACAACAGTCCTATTTTGGCACCCAACATGGGGCACGAAGGGTTGAGATCACGACAGATCTGAACATTTTTAAAACAAATTTGTGATAAGCATTCGTTATATTAGTCTAATAGTTACTGGTCGCAATGTTGTTTTATTTGCTCTCAGAGTTACTGTCCTTGTTCGCAGAGTTCTTTTATGTATCACCTTACCTGCTGTATGCACTCCCTGTGCTGCTGGTTATCACTTTTCACAAGTGGATTAAAGTTACTGTTCTGCTGTACTGTGTAATACTATAAATGATAAAATTATTGGTCATCAGATTAAGCTTGTACTTTTACTCAGTATTGCTGTCACCTCTGTATTTTGGGAACCATCTACTGGGAATTATGAATAATTACACATTTTACTTTTTATCCTCAGAGAGCCAGCCTGTGGGGGAGTCACCTTACTCCGTCTTCCCCTTCTTCTCTGAACTAATTACAACAGTTCTTGAGAATGTTGAATATCCTTGGGATGTTCCAACCAGCATGGTCCTATTGCTAGGTCTCCTGAATATGGTTCAGTTTTTACTCAGGGTTAGACTCCTACGTAACTTATATACCATCCAAAGATCGACTCCTGCAGCAGGCCCTGCAGCTACTCCACCTCACTGACACCCACTGTAGCTACTCCAACTGCAGACACAGGCACTGCAGCTACTCCAGCCCCTGCGACACCCACTGTAGCTACTCGAGCTGTGGACACAGGCACTGCAGCTACTCCAACCTCACTGACACCCACTGTAGCTACTCAAACCCCAGCAACAGGAATTGCAGCTGAAACAGGGAGCGAACCTGTGCCGGTATCCGTTGCCCCTATACACAAGAAGAAATCTTGGAAGCGAAAGTCAACTCATTTAAAAAGGGAGGATGAAAGACCAGGGCCATCACAGAAGGAGGAGGAAGAGGAAGAGCTCATAAATGAGACAGAAACGACTCGGTCTCTATCCTTGGGTGAGCTGCGAGATATGAGAAAAGATTTCAGCCGTTGTGCAGGAGAGCATCTTGTCCCCTGGTTGCTCCGATGCTGGGATAATGGGGCCAGTAGCCTGGAACTGGAGGGTAAGGAAGCCAAACAGCTGTGATCCCTTTCTAGGGAAGGGGGCATTGACAAAGCGATTGGAAAAGGGACACAAGTCCTCAGCCTCTGGAGATGACTACTGTCAGCCATGAAGGAAAGATATCCCTTCAAGGAAGATGTCATACATCGCCCAGGCAAATGGACCACCGTGGAGAAAGGCATCCAGTACCTGAGGGAATTGGCTGTCCTGGAAGTGATTTATAGTGACCTGGACAATGACCAGTTGCCCAAAGATCCAGATAGTGTCCGGTGCACATGACCCATGTGGCGGAAGTTGTTACGGAGCGCACTAAGGCTGTCCTGGGCTGCATGAGGAGGAGTGGAGGAGCCGGCAGGTCCGAGGCAGGTGATGCTTCCTCTCTGCTTGGCTCTGCTGATGCCCATGCCTGGAGCACTGTGTGTTCTGCTCTGGGCTGCGCAGTGCAAGAGGGGGATGCACAGAGTGGAGAGAGTGCAGCCAAGGTCCTGGAAGGTGGTTCAGGTGCTGGAGCACGTCTCCTCCAAGGAAAGGCTGAGCAAGCTGGTACAGTTTAGAAGCCTGGTGAAGAGAAAAGGCTCGGAGGGGCTGTGACCAGTGTACACAGAGGCCCGAAGGGAAGCTGCCAAGAAGAGGGAGGCAGAGTCTTTCCGGTGGTGCCCGGTGACAGAAGCAGGGATAGCGAAGAGCGTGATTGCGTGCCTCTAGCAGTTGTGTTTCTGGTGCATCCTGCGTTGGGCTGAGAGGAAGCCCAAGCGCCCCGTCTGTAAGAGGAGAGTGCAGTCCATTGTGCACTAGGTGCAGGCAGATGATGACTTTGAGGAGGTCATTATAACACCATCTGGGGTGTCATTGCCGTTGGCCAGGACCTGGCGGGCAGGAGGGGCAACCGGGCACCCAGCCAGCAACGATCCTCCTTGCCCTGTAGCAGCCCAGCTGCCGGCGGTGGAGGTGGTGCCCAGGGCTCTAGTGGGTGGTCTCCAGCCCGACACCTGGGCGCCCCTTTCTGATGAGCACCCAGCCCAACTGCAATGCTTTCAGCCCTGGCTACAACAACAGCTGGCACTGAGCTTGGCAGAGGAGCCGTCAATGGCAACTGTGTTGGAGGACCTCATCATCTCTGTGCTGGGTGTCTTTGAGCTGCACAAAGAAGTCCTGGTCCACCTGCTGCAGCCCAGCCTCCAGAACGGTGCAACGACCTTTGTCCAGCAGTTTATCGGTGTCGCCGTGCGGCGCTACAGCAGGGGGGCCCACCGTCTGCTGGACCTCGAGGAGGGCCATGCTGCCGAAGAGCGGGAGGGCAGACCCACGGCTGCCCCTCGACACGCTGCCTCCCAAAGGGGGTCTCCTGCCCCACAGTCTTTCCCTCATCCATTAAATGGGAAACATTGTCCTAGATGGAGATCAGGTTGGTCAGGCAGGACTTGCATTTCATAAACCATTGCTGGCTGGCCTGATCCCCTGACTTCCTGCATGTGCATAGTGAGCGCACTTGGGATGAACCCCTCCATAACCAGGCTGAGGCCTGGTGGGTGCTGAGCAGAGGGCATCACCCTTGTGCCCTCTGGCCAGGGCAGGAAGAGAGGAGAAGACCCGCCAGAGCGAGCCGAGTGCTGCTGCCTGTGACCCCCTGTGGGAGGAAGGAGGGGAGCCCAGAGGGCTGGCCAGCAGTGCTGGGGTGTGGGCAGAGGCGGTGGGACTTTGTCCCGCAGCCTCCCAGGGAGGCACCAGGCGTTACCGAGTGCACCCTCCGCCGTTGCCGTGGGCACCGGGTAAACCCAAGGCAGGACCAGAGATGGGGGGAGGAGGGGGAAGTGCCCAGGGCAAGTGCCATGGGAGAGGATGGCCCTCATGACGTCCCCGAACTATGGATTCTGACATCACCGAGTCCCAGTGACAGGTCTGACGGGCCCGAGGGACGTGCTGCGATGTCACCCACGATGGACTATGACATCTCTGAGCGACGGATTGTGACCAGGCGTCCCTCGCTGCTCACATTCGGGCGCTGAGTCCCACCCAGCCAGTTGGTGCCCACACTCCGGCTGAGCAGTTCGCGAGGTTTGGAGTGCTGAGCGAGGCCTTTGGTGCTGGTGTCGTGCTCGGGGAGTTGTTCACTGCAGCTCCCGGTGCCCGACCCCAGAGCCGTCAGAGGATTTTCCCCGTCCCTGCCAGGTCCAGGCAGCCGGGGCAGAGAGGAGGCGCGCTCGCAGCAGCAGAGGTGAGCTGGGTGGGGACACCTCAGCCTGGGGTGGGAGCTGGGAGGCTTTCCTTCTTGAGGGACCTGGGCATTGCTGCCAGCCCTCCCCGGGCCAGGGGATGACCGTGCCCTCTCTTCCTTTCCTAGCACGACACCGGCTGCTGCAGCGCCTGTGAGAGGGAGCAGCTCACCATCGCCAGCTCCCCCCAGCCCACCGCAGCACATGGAGAGCATGGACGCAGAGCTGGAGCTGGACAGCCGCTGTCCAATCTGCCTGGACAGCTGGGAGGAGGCCAGCTATGTCATGCCATGCCTCCACCAGTTCTGTTATGCATGCATCTTGCGGTGGGCTGAGACCAAGCCCGAGTGCCCCCTCTGCAAGAGGAGGATCGCCTCCATCGTGCACTCGGTGCGAGCTGATGACGACTTTGAGGAGCATGTCGTCACACCGCCTGCGGCATCATTAGTCGTTGGCCACCAGGCAGGGTGGACGGCCACCAGCCGTCCAGCTGCCCAGAGCCCTGCAGCAACGGAACACCAGGCTGTAGGGATGGTGCCCAGGGCTCCTCTGGGCGGTCTCCAGCCCAACACGTGGGCATCCCTTTTCCGGGACCACCCTGCTCTCCTCCAGCTCCTTCGACCCTGGGTGCGTCAGGAGCTGGGAGTGATCTTTGGGAACCGGCCTTCATGGGCACCTGTAGTGGAGGACCTTGTCATGGCCCTCCTGGTCCTCTTTGGGCTGGATGAAGATCAACTGGTCCGGCTGCTGGGGGCCTCCCTCCAAAACCACGCAGCGACATTTGTGCACCGGCTTATCGATGTCGCCGTGCAACGGTGCAGCGGGGAGGCCCGCCGCCTGCTGGGCCTGGAGGACCGCCACGCTGCCGTGGTGCGGGAAGGCAGCCCTGTGGCTGCCCCTGGCCCTGCTGCCCCCCGAGGAGGGTCTCCCACACCTGGCCTGGCCACCTCCAGCAGCCCTGAGGGAACCAATGCAGACGACCTTCCCAGCACCGCAGCAGCTGCCCTTCATGGGGGTCCTGGCAGCCCCCACTCTGCTCCAGTTCCCATCCCTGGGGAGCAAGAGGAGCCCCAGGAAGAGCCTGAGGAAGCCGTGGCACGTCCATCTACTTCCAGCAGGGGCAGGGAACGCTCCCCTAGGGGGCGACGGCGACCCCCGAAGAGGAGGACCAGTAGCCCCGCAGCCTCTTCTCCAGCCAAGAAGAGGCCACCCCGCCGGCAGCACTAGAACGCCCCAGGCGCTGCCGAAACCACCAGGGCTGGGCCAGCAGCTGGGGCATGCGTTGGCCCTCAAGGGCTCCTGGCCCTTCAGGGCTAAGTGTCAGGCAGTAAAAGAAAATAAAGGCCTGAAAACTGCAGAAAAAGTCTCAGTGTTACCAACAGTGCAGTGGCATTGCCATCCCCACCCGTGCTGCTTTCTCCCCCGTTTCCGGGAGCTATGACCACCATTTCCTCTCGTTGTCCTCAGCAGAGCGCCATGGGGCTTCTCCCTCTGGTCTTGCGCAGCCTCGTTGCCCTGCTCTGACTACCATGGGGTTGGACCTGTACTCTCTGAGAACATCTCTCCCCAGAGCACAGCGCCGTGAGTCTTGGCCCTCTGCTCTTGCAGGGCACCTTTCCCTTCAGCAAGGTGCCATGGTGCTTGGCCCTGCGCTCTTGCAGCAGGGGCCCTTTCCCAGATTTGAGTGCTGTGGGGCCTGGCCCTATGGACCTGAAGGGTCTCTTTGCGCTGATCTGCATACCACTGACTTGCGTTGTCTGCTCTTGCTGGGCCCTCTTTCCCCTCATTCAAGTGCTAAAGGGACACAAGCCGAGTAAGAGGGACATGCTGCTGCCCCTGCTGGGCA
>CM067102.1:1977055-2001240 GCA_034008185.1 Gorsachius magnificus | reverse complement strand
TTTTGGTGAATGGGGAGAAGGACCTAACATTTGGGCCAACATGTTGTGTGACTGTACTCATATCCTTTGAGTGAACTTGTTCTGTTCTGTGCACTACAGTAGAACAATAGAAATAACTGAAAGAAAAGTCTTGGTCTAGCTGGTTTGTGAGAGTATTTCTGTGCTGTAATGAAATCTGGATTTCATTTTTGGCTGTCCTATTTTATTTCTGCCTCATACCTCATGAAGTAATCTAAAAATGGAGTAACTATCAAATGAGCAACATGCACGTTCTGATTACTTTTAATATGTTTCTTTTTGTTCCTAGAGAGCAAATCCAAAGGCCTCCAGTGGGTGATAGATACAACCATTGCGTATCCCAGAGGTGAACCTATAGACATCCAAACTTGGATTCTTGGCTACCGACAACCAACAGTTACACATGTACATTACAGGTAGGAAATAAGCCTTCTACTTTTACATTGAACTAGAATATTAAAAAAAAAATATTCACAAATTAGTAACATCATGTTTCAGGCTATGGGAAATCAGTAGCAATGTCTTTTTTACGTGCGTCTGGCACAGGTGGGCAACTCATATTGTTTAAACACAATGCAGTTTTCTTTTGAAAAGTTCAGTGACCATTTCATATCTTAGCACGTTTAAATTTTTGAGTAATATCCTGTGGCTGAATGTAGTTATAGGGAGTATATTTGATGGCTAGCTCATCTTTTCCACTTTAACATTAAGGTGCTGGTAAACCCAGCTTGATTTTTTTAATTTTTTTTTTTTTTTAAATTATGACAAATTAAAAATCACTGTGTTATTAAATAACAGGTTTCCTGAGAGATTATTGTATACTGTATTTAACTTTCTGGTAAAGAAATGTCAGCTTTTTCACTCAAAGCATACTCTTAATAGTTAAGCAGAGCAACATTCTGGAAATCATAGCAAATCTGACTGCCTCCTAGGATGGGATACCATTAAAACTTTTCTCCTCAGCAGTTCTTTGTCTCAAGACCTAAACTAATGGAGTGAAAAAGCTGCATTTTGCTTTTGGTTTGCAGTTAGTTGCAAGTCTGAAATCTCCAGAAATACTTTAACACTGTTCCTATACCAAAGAAGTTGATCACGTTTTATCCCAAAATTACATTATTTGGTCTTAATGTTCCCTTTTGCTGATTTGTGGAGCTTTCAGACTTTTGCAGTAAGCTTTCATATATCCCTGTGTGGATCCTCTGGGTGGCAGTTTAACTGGGAATGACCTTCTCCAGCATCACTGCTGTGTCAGTGTTGTGTGATGCAGAGCACAGGCTGCTCATGGGAGCTCCTTTCCACGGCCATGTTTAAATCTGTCCCTGCTTTTTATAGAAATCTGCCTTCAAGTTTTTCTGAAGGTGAACATACTTACACCCTAATTTATGTAAGATACCATGATATCTCTTGTGCTCTATTCAGGTCACCTTAGTACTCTCTCAGATCTCTGGGATAATTGCAAGTTGAATGTATTCAGAATGTTACCAAAGAGTATTTCCAAAAATACTTCCTTTAAAAAAGAGAGAAAGTTCTCTTAAGTTGAATTAACTTCCTGCTTCTAAATGTGTATATTCAAAACTTATTTTGAGCATGAGCATATAACCTTCCTTGCATCGAACTTGAATGTTACAGTTCTTGTAGTACTAAAATTCAAAGAAAGAATATTAGAAATTGTTTATTGTTTGACGTAGATTTGTTTTCTTCCAGAGGCTCTAAATCACTTTTTTAAACAGGGTCAAGCCTCTCTACTTGATTTTTGTTGTTGGTGGTGGTTTTTTAGTTTTGTTTTGGTTGTGCTTTTTTTAAATAACCTCTAGTTGTTACGGCTGACCCTGTTACAAGCATTTGAAGTATGCCCCAAATGGAAACTAATGTGGCGGCGTGTCTCTGAAGGCTGAGATGTAATACCTCTGAAATGAGAACTGAGTGTCTTGGTTTTAACTGGAGCTTTGGCTAACTTTCCGGTCCTGGTGGTACTTAAATTGGCATGTGTCCTCTGGACTGTAAGGGCTTTAGCTGGATGTGGGGTAGCAATTCTTAAAGATGCATTTTAAAAAGTACCTTGGCTCTGACGGCGGGTGGTAGCAGCAAAGGCGGGGGAAGGCAGCCTGCAGGCCAGCCCTTGACGCTTAAACACGTGGTGGCTGTGACGTGTTCTGAGCAGGCATCGCATCTGGATCGCTCTTTCGGTAGGTGCTGAGGGATCTGGCCTTCGTGAACTTGTCCGGTACCATTTTTAACCTGCTTATACTTAGACTTACACAATTTCCCATGCCACAATGTGTAACTGTTCTTGAGGGTGGCAGCCAGGACCACTGCTTGTGTGAAGTTCTCCACCTGATGCCTTTGGTGATGCACCCTGTTTCCCATGTCCTGCCCATAGTGGATGAATTATTCCTCAGCGATACTCTCCGTGGCCCGTGATTTTACAGAGCTTTCTCATATCCTGCCTTAGCTGTCCCTGTCCCCCTCCCAGCTGCATGAGTCTTCATCTATTTGGTGTCTCCTTACACAAAAGCCATTCCCTGTTTATCCTGTTATTTTTGTCTGTGCCTTTTCTGGTTCTGTTGGAACTTGTTCGTGAGTTGACTGACATCCTGAATTCCTCACAGTGATTTCGAGACCGCTTGCCCGGGTAATAACAGCTGATCTTGGAGGCTGTGGCAGTGTATGCATAGATGCTGGTGCTTTTTCCTTCCCCAGTCTTCATTGCTTTGCTGGTATTTAATTTCATCTGCAACTATTGTCAGGTCCTTCTGCAACTCTTCTCTTTGGTATAGAATTATTCTGGGTAGTCAAAGAAGTCATAGCACTTTTGTATCCTTTTTCCCAGATTTAGTGTATCGTCTAGCTATGATATGCTAAGATCCTTTAATGTCTCTGGAATTAGAGCTGTAATTTGAAATGTATATGGTGAATTTTCACCTTCAGTGTTTTTGACAGTAAAGTTTATTTTTAGGTATTTTTGTGTGGCTTTAAAAATATTTTTGTTTTACGTAAAGGATATATTTATCAATGGCAGGATTAGCAGGGAGCGACTGAACAGCATGTTTACATGGATTTACTCATGTTGTATCATCCTTTTCTATTGCTTATACAGAAATGTTCCCATTGGATTCCCTTCAGGGCATTACAGCAACTGATATTTTTTTTTTTTTTTTTTCCTCCCAGATGACCTGACTTTACTCATTAGGGATTTTTTTTTTTAGCAGAATGCTGTAATTTGATGGGCACCTTCAGGGTTTTGACATCTTTAAGTTATGTATTGATGATTTGAACAGAGTTGTTGTACCACTGAGAACCTGTGAAGATGGAGTATGTGCCTGGGAAGCTGGGGGTGGCGGATGGGGAAGAGTAGGGAACAACTGTTTTCTCCCAGAGGGTTTCCGGTGTTAAAGGAAACCTTACAGCTCTGCTATCACTTTACTGAGCCTTCTCTAGGATTAGGAAGCTGGACAGTTGAAGCCCAGTGGGCTGACATAAATTTCTTAGAGCTTATTTTTGAGATTATAGGTATGGTCAGTGGACAACTGTCTCTCTGGAGCTTTGCATGTGTACCTCCTAGGTAGCATCCTCACTTGTCCGAAAATACAGTGATGTCTTGAGCCTGTTTGTATCAGATCGTAATCAGGAGCAGTTCTGGAAAAACACCAAAACTCTTTATGCTGGTTAAACAGTGCATGCTACGAACAGCTGTAGTCTGTGACCAGCTGTCCTTGCCATGCCAGCCTCCTTCCTCTCGTCCCTGTTGGAAATGCAGAGCTACCTTTTAATGCACTGAAAAGTGTCCTGGGAGGTTTCTGTGCCGTGTTGCTCCCTCATCAGAGCCGGTCAAGCCACGGGGCAGAGGATGATGCACCAGACCTGGGTAGCTGTATGGCTTGACTGGGAAACCTAAACTACTTCTTTAAGTTCATCTTCCACGTGGGACAAAAATGTTGCTGTAACAGAGCCAGGAACGCCAGCACTTACTCTGCACGTCACAAATTCAAGGTGGTTAATTTTAATTCTTAATTTTGATAACAGTTGGGTAGTAACTGCTCTTTGTCCTTAACAGTGTAGGCAAAGATCAAATGAGTGACTGAGGTTTGAAAAGGCCTGTGCTGTGTCGAGCCCCAAGATGTCCCTTATAAAGTGGGTGCATTTCTTTAACTCTTTGACACAAACTCAGTTAGCAATGGAAAATCCAAGGTAAAATGGACTTCATCTTTAAAAAGATGGAAATGTCAGAAACGTCTTCCAAAGATGGTGGTGTTTATTTTTCTGTGTTTGTATTGATGTCCTCTGAAATTTTGATGAAATTTGTATCAAGTATGTCTGGATTGTTGTTACTGCCCCCTTTTTCTTCATTTAGTGCAATAAAATTTTGCTTGCCATGGGAGATTACATTTGAAATAAATGTTAAGGGTAATTGTTAAATAACTGAGGAGAGAGAATGTTCTGCATGAGTTCTGTGCTCTAGTGCACTAGTTTCTCATCTATCATTTTTTAACTGACTTAGAGCAAAAAAAAAAAAAATTTTTTTTAAAAAAAGCAGACCCTTTGGAAAAACTAAAGAATAGTTTGACCAGATGCCATCTCTACTGCATGAAAGGAGATTTTGGATTTAAACACGCTTTTCCCCTCTTAGTGTACTCCACAGTGAGGAATTGATGTATGACAGCAGTGGGGGGGGGGGAAAAGCAACATTTTCTGTGCTACTCGAACTGGAGCAGAGGAGGCTGCAGAGCCTCCTTTGTCCAGTTGCTCAGTCAGTCCTTTCTGCTGTTCCCCTTGGTCACAACCTGTCTCTTTCTGCCTTATGGTCTTTCAAATCTAGCGTTTTCCTTTTCTCGTAGCCTGTCCTTTTACTGCAGGTTTATTTCTTTTTCATCCTACTTAGGGAACAATAGAGGAGTGTAGAGGACGCAGCAAGCATGCTTACATTTTCATTTTTAGATGCTTTTCTAGCTGATGGAACTGGCAGAGAAGGTTCAGTTTAATCCAGTAATCGTTATTTTGTTTTGGTTTGTTTGTTTGAAAGCTAAATTTTGATAATGAGTTGAAGCTTGCTTATCAAACTTCAATTTTCAGAAGTTCATAATTAGGCTAAACTGTGGCCTCATTTTCCTTCAGGATGTCAAAAGACACTTCCCCAGAAAAAAGGACAATTACCAAATTTCAGTTTCATCAAAGCACAAAGGTGTGAGAGCTTGCCCTTTTAACTATCGAATAATTTTTTGACCCTGACAGGCTCGTCTTAAAACTCACTGGAAAGTGCTGAGGAAATGGGTTTGCTCTCTGAAACGTAATACTCAAGGGAAATGCCTAATTCACTTCTTCCAGGTCAAATGGTGCTGGGATTTTTGGGGGAAATTTCAACCCATCTGTTAAAGCAGTAAGCATAAAAAAAAAAAAAAAAGGCTGGAAGGTGCAAGGCATCTCTAGAGGCATCACCATGAGACCTGCCTTTTAATGAGTCTGTTGGAAAGGTTTGGTTTCTCTTCTCAGAATGGTTTAGTTTTATGCTTGGGTCATTTTGTGATGTGCACTGACCATAAATCCAGATTCACTGTTATTACACTCAGCGGAAGTAAGCTGGGTGGTTTGGTGTCTGTGTGGCAAGACCGCATGCTGGCTGCTATTCTCAGCTTCCACCACTTCCCTGCAGTGAGTTGAGTTTTGGGATTGTTTCTTTTCTTCTTACACCAGTCACTTCTTCAGCCTAACTGATTGGTGTTTCTCAGCTGGTCTCCAAAGTTTCTCTAATAGTGAGATTTCTCATGTGCTGCGGTTCTGTTGTCAAAACCCAAGACTTAAAAATTGAAAAAACCCTGGGTATGAAGTTTGTCTGATGCTTAACTTCCCCTCAGTCAAGAATGGTGTGGGGTTGGGGTGTGGTGGGTTTTTTTTTTTTTTTTTTTCCATTGGCTTCCCGCTGGGTCATGCCCTCGTATGACCATCTCCCGCGTTTGCACTGTCTGACTGCGATTCTGGTGCAGAGGCCCCGAAGTCAGTGCCAGCCGTGGCTGCCTCCGTCGCAGAGGACAGCTGCATTTATGCTGCATGGAAATACCACGCTGCTTCCAGTGAAACTCAGCTTTGTGCCATAATGCAGATGAGTACTCTGTCACCTTTCTTTCTCGTACCAGTTTTTGTACCGTGCTGCTGTTGAAAGAAGCTTTCAGCTACTTGAGGAAGTTCTTTTTTTGTGTCTACATTGATATGGATTTATTGAAATAAATGACTCCTAGCTATAAATAAGATGGAATGCATTGTGGTTGCTGAATGAGTTTTGCAGAAATGTCTATGAAGGGCATCCAGTTTGGCAATATATTCTAATACCCTTTTTTTACACAAGTAACTTATTTTTGGTCATGGCTGAGATGTACCGACAATGTCCACCATGCTGAGTTTATTTAAGGACTCGTTGAAACAGTAAATAATATTATGATTTAGAAGCCAGAGGGGTAATAAAGAACTTTTAATTTAGGGTAGGACAGATGATGAATGGCAATTAGTACTTAAAGGTGGTATCTATGAACTTCAGAATTTTAATACAGAATTAGAGGTTATTTTTCCAATAAGGACCATTTAAAAGAGATTAAATGTTTCTGAAAATGCCTTATTTCTGAAAATTAATTGGGATTGTTTGAGAAATGGCCTATCAGTAGGTAAGTCTCCACAATTTTTTACGTATGCCAACGTGTCTTTGGCAGTTACATCTCCTTTTTTAAAAATCCTTTCTTCTTCCCTGGACTGTCACTTATGCTAACATATTCTGGTTTAGGACGTAGAAACACTTTTGTGTAGTGGTTTAAGAAAGTTGCCGTCCCTCAGTCAGCTACGTGGAGTGTCCCATGGCCGTTGTCACCTCGCAGCTGCAGATAGGTAACCTCCAGCTAGAAGATACTGCTCCATTGCTGAGACAGCCTGTCAGGCTCCCATCAGAGTGCATCTCTACTTCCACCACCATTTTTAACTTCTCAGGGTGCAGTTTGTGGCGGCACTGCTATTACTGAAGTTTCACCCCCTCCTCGTGATGACAGCAAAGCAGCTGTTCCCTGGACGAGAAACGAAAGAAGGAGGTATTTCCATTCTGCTTGAATTCTGTGGTCAGGCTAGCTCATCCAGTGCTATTAAATTCCTTGTTTGCCACACCAGAAACAAAGACACTCTTCTTTTCATGCAACGTGAAGTTAGTTTTGTCCGAAGGCTAGAAAGATTCAAGTGCCCAAGAGAGTCTGGAAGCTTCAGATACTACATGTTGACCTTGTTCCTTGTCAGGACAGTTCTGTGTGGTGACAACATTTTCCTGCTGAGATCAGCAAACTGTTTGCTTTTAGTGGCATTCCTGATGCTGGATACCCAAAGGTGAAGTAGAGCCAAGATGATGCTCATGCTGTGACTACATTGTCAGCTGTTTAAATATCATTGAAAAGAAGAAACTGTTTCCTGCATCTTTTAACAGTAGACCTGGCGGACCTCCTACCCGATGGTTGGGGGTGACCCTGCTCCGGTTAGAGGGATGGCGTTCCGCCATTGTTCTGGATCGTCTGCGTAGAGAGTTTTCTAACATCAGACCTTCTCAGTTACCTTACCTGAACCCAGTCTCTTTAAAGAGTGTGTTCTTTTAAAAGACAGGTGCTAAAGGGCTTGTTCCAGAGTTTTAAGGATTTTTTAAACATTTCATGTCTAATTTAGCTTGCTCATTAATAAGAATGTTCTGCTTGTAAAAATTACTTTGCATAATCTAAAAATATGTTTGAAAATGCTTCTAAATACACCAGCACTTACCATTGCTAAATTGTGACAGCCAGTGTAGCATTTCTGGAAAACCAGTTGTTTTCCACTCTGCATTAATATTCATTCAAAATGGGTCTAATGGTGATTGCTTCTTAAACTCCTAAGAAGCAGAGTTCATATCCAGAGATTCAAGTATTCTGGGTCCTGTATCGATTCATACAAGAGCCTGGGTGGATCCAAGCAGGAAAGTGGTGTGCTGCGTTCCATTAGACTCTCACAATATTGGTATCATTTAGGCTGCTTTGCTACTCCATTAAAGTGCCATCTCATAAATTTTCTAATGAGTATCTTGTAAGCTCTTGTGATAATGTTTGCCGACTAGTAGGTACGTTCATGGAAGAATACTGGGCTTAACTAGGTTATTGGGCTCTAGAGTTGTTACCCTTTGGGTAACTGAGAAGTGGAGGTGAGGAATATCTGCAGTTTACAACGGAAGCTGCGTATGAAGCCAGGTAATCCTAGACTTCTGTCCTGAGCCCACACGCGCGTTCTGTTAGCTCTGAACCCTCTTCAAACTTGCATAAGCAAGCATCTGCCCTTCAGAAATATACTGTGAAACACAATATTCCGTTGCTGAGTCCTTTTATCTCTTCACAGCATATAGGCAGAAGAGAGTAAAAATAGTGCTTGGCAACTTGGTTGTTTTTGGGGACAGAGAGTCAGTCTTCCTTAGCGTTCTACCCTCAACAAAAATGGTCCTTTCTCTGTGGGTGTGTTTTTTATTTGCCTCTACGTGGTTTAATTTTAATCTGCTGTACAACGTCTGGGCTTCGAGATAAGGTAGTTCTTTATTACCCGTCTTTGTCATTGTTCTTAATGTGTGCGCTGAGGACTTGAGCTATTTACTGGGCCATCAACTATTTCATAATATTTGTCTTTGGCCAAAGACTTTCCTTCAAACTGTAGTTTACTTGAGGTAGCAGTTGCTAATTTCTGGTTACCAAGACTGTTTTACTAGAGCACAGAGAACTCTGCAATGTGAGAAGGACGTAGGTAGAATTGCTACAAAGGCTGCATAAATACCTGAGTTCATGTTGATGCCATAGTTGGAAAATAAAGTTGTTCGTCTCCTTATATTGAAGTTATCTCTGTATCCCGAAGCACCATTATTTTTAATTCACTCATTAGAGCAATGCTTTGCTGCTTTCCTCCTCCACTGACAGCTTATTTTTCCGTGCATCAAACTGAAAGGAGGAAGGTACAAATGACTTGGCAACAAGGCAAGCAAAGACATTGAAAACAGTAACAGCAACAAACACTTCAGAAGTGTCTTATTTCTGTAGTCTAACATTCACATATCTGTTCAGATGCTTCCCACGTGATTGTGGTGTTACTTCAAGTTCCTTCTAGTATAATCAATCAAGACTGTGTTTTAAAAAGAAATTTAAAAAAGCAGTAATGAAAATAGAAGCATGGTGTAGATGACAGGGTAAGTGGGAGCTCACCTGAAAAGAGAAACCTACAGTAAAGGTCTTACATTTCAGAGTGTGAATTTTTCAGGCTAGCCTGATACATAAATCCCTTTGGCGTTGGCCTCCCAGTGAAACACAGCAGACATACAAGTTCTTGTTTATATCAAAAGGCACTTAGGGTCTGCTGAGGAAATTTCACAATTACTGTAAGACTTGAAATTCAATTTTGAAAAAAATCCAGTGAGGTATAGTGGGTTATTTGAGGGTTTCTGTATGCATGTATCTCAGTGAATTCAGCCCTGGATATCTTATTTTTGAAGTAGATTTAGTATTCAGTGTAGAAGTACCAAAATGTTGATAATCCTTCTTTTGGAATAGAATCATAGAATGAATAGAGTAGCAATATTTGAGTACACTTACATGGTCAGTTTTTAGTGTAAAACCCGCCTTAGAAATTTCAGACAAAGATGCTGGCATCCTCTGAAAAGCGCAGAGGACTCATTTTCTGGGATGCAGAAGAGCTACCAGTACTTAGCGATGTCGTCACGTGGCTTCTGCCTGTGGAAGAACTGTTTCTTCAAAGCTGTGGGTGAACCTTCTCAGACTTTTTTCTTTCTGAGTGCATGAACTTCATAGCTTCTTGGTCTGTATTTTTTTCTAAGGATAGTAATATAGTGTAGTGGTATTCTATTTAAAAATACCCAGCCACTCAGTAGCTTTCATCAAATGCTGTGGGGACAGCATTGATAGAAGCTGATAATGCCTATGTCTTCTGTGTACATCCAGCTGGTAACCTGGAATATTCCAGTTTTGTGTCCTTAATACCTGTGTGATCTGTGAACTGGAGAGAGAATGAACCATGTGGTTAGATTTATACCAAACCCTTGTTCTCTGTGTTTTGGGGTGGGCTGGGGCAGAAGGGAAGAGTTCTGTTCTTCACACACAGTGCATTTCCTAAGTTTAATTATGTTTGTTTCTTTGGTAGGATTTTTCCAGTTAAAGATGTGCCTGCAGAGCCTGAAGCTCTTACGCACTGGCTATATCAACGATTCATTGAAAAGGAGGATCTCCTGACACATTTCTACGAAACAGGTAGGATGATACCTAGCAAAGAGAATTGTGCTTTGTTAATGGCTTTTCTTACAAGGATCTCAAAATGGTTTAAGAATGCATAGACATTCTTCACATGAATACAGCAGATATAATTATCAATACTTTTTCTGTGGCAAAAGTATGTTAAGAAATATCTAGGAAAGGTAAATTACATGGGTAACATCAGAATAGGGTAGTGTGTGGAAGCTGGCACATTGAAAACACATCTAAGGAAATCCTCTTTTTTCTGCAGTAACGTATAGTTCAGCTGTGAAACTGGCTGCCGCAGGATTTCATTGAGTTGGAACAATTTAGCGAGATACAAAGAGATAGTGAACATTTACATGCATAGCAGTGAAAGTATTCAGAGCATATGTTACATTTGGAGGGATGCAAAACCTTCAGGGTTTAAAATGAGCAAGTTCTCGACTAAAAGGGATTAAATAAGACACTCATGCGAGGCAGGTTATGTTACCTCCTTAGTGCGGCTGTTTAGCATGTTCCTCTGGCACTTGCGCTGTTAGAGAAAACTGATCTAAGTAGTCCGCAGGTCTAATCCAAAACCATCGTCCTCTTCTGTTTCCCGTTAAGCTAAATGGAAAGATGCTATGATTGGAAGGATCTGTAAGAATTACATAGCGTGAAGTCTCTGGAGTCTTTATTACCTTTATCTTTTTATCCGCAGCCCTGGGCTGCCAGTACCGGCCTCCTTGCTGCGAGGTACTGAGGGTCACTTCTGTCATAATATACTTTCAGTGTTAATGAATCAGAGGAATCTAATTAAACTTAGGGCATTAATAACATTACTGAAGGGATACTGGCAAATACATGATTTAAAAATATCAGGTAAATACTTTGAAACTAGCCGGAGAACCGTTTCCTCAAGGCTTTTTTTTTTCCATCCAGCTGATACTGAAGTATGCCATTTGCCCTCCAGCAGGGTGGGGGGGTGTGTGTTCAAAATACAAAATAGAGGAATTCATCAACATAAAAAGAAAATCCAGAGAGGAAAAAAAATAGTGTTTCATTTAGACACACAGGAAAGGAGGTTTCTCAAACATAGACTGAGTAGAAAGACTACAGATGAAATAATGCAGCTTCTCTCCAAAGAAAAATAATCTCTTCATTAGCAAGTAGCAGAGGGGGGAAAAATAGTCTCCCGAGTCAACTGCATTTAATATTCCACAGTGACTATGTTAAACAAGGACACTACCTCCATTAGATGATTTATTGCAAAGACTGCTTTAATTCAGTTTTGAGTGTTTAATTTATCAATGGTAGTGCTTAAAAAGATTAATAGAATTCTTTAACACCCCAGAGTTGTATTTTGATTTATGAAACACTGCTGTCACTCATCCATCATTGGTGGCAAAAGTCAGACCCTGCTATATAAATTGCATCCAAACACATATATTGGACCTTATCAGCCAAAGTTGTTTGTGGATCTGTTTAAAATGACAAGTGTAGTCAGTAGGAGGTAAGGAAGTCGTCTTGTTGAGACATTATTTCACCAATACCATTAAAATAAGTCATACCCAAAAAAATCTAACTAGACCAGAATTTCAGAGAGTATAATTAATATAATCAGATTTATTCATTGAAATGTGCTTCCAAAATAGGATAATTGGTTATAATTTGCCAATGTAATCAGCATGAACTAATAAGATGTGTTTTAAATGTAAATGCTATGACATAGGACCTTACTAGGCATAAATTAGCATAATTTAAAGTTACTACCATTTATGCCAGTTGAGAACTTGCTTGCACTGCTTTCGGTGGCTTACTGCAGAAGTGCTGCTGCAGTTTTTGGAACCCCCCTGGAAAAGTCCTGAGGCCTAATGTGAGGAGAATCCCTGAGGCTGCTCGAGAGCTGGCTTTGTATTGACGTGTTACATTGGCTGAAGTTGGTGTGGCTTTAAGACTTGGGGCTGTTTCAGCATTTTTTTTTATTTTTTTTTTTTTAAATACAGACTTCTAATAGGAAGTCTCAGTTCATAAAGCTTACTCCATAAAGCTGGAGTAACATTTAATGCTACATGAAACTTTAAAAGTTTGTATTGACAGTATCATCGGTAGGAATATGTTCTTTTGGCCTATTTTTATTTGAGAAGAGGAAGAAACAAAGCCTAAAACAATTTTTGCTTTTTTATGTGTTCCTAAGTGTTAAGAACTTTAATGGATCTGGGGAAAAGTTATAATATTAGACCTCTCAAAATTAAACAAAAAAAAAAGTGTCTGCCTAAAATATGAATATGAAACTGTCCCACCCTTTCTTACAGGTGCATTTTACGAGTTTCATTTACAAAATTAAAACAGTTTCCAGTTAATATCTGTAGGTTTAAGCAACACGAAGCCTCCTATTTTAGCAGCTAGTGGAAAGCTTGTATTGGCGAGTTCGTGATTACTCTGAGGTCTTCAGCAGGATAACCTTGAACACTGCAGTAACACAAATGAGATTACATTTAGCAGGACAAAAGCACTTGGAGAATAATTAAAAAAAACCTATAAACCAGTAGCTTATCAGTTGGAAATGAGTAATTGTGTACTGAAGTCACCATGCTCCTTGTTCACTCTGACCATAAGCCAGCTGGTGTGATGTAACTAAAAAAGCAATCAGTGTCATCCTGCAGGGCAACAGGAGAGGGTTGTCACCAGTGCTACGGAAATACTCATCTGGAAATTCTGCTTACAGGTGCATCATCCCCATTCAAGAAATATTAATTGAACCAGGAAGAGGGACGGATGATAGGGGCTAAGAGGATTAAGGAGAAGGAAGAAGTTGTTTCTGTGAAGGGGAACTAAAAGTGCTTGGCCTGCCTCAGCTAGGAAAGTGAAGGATCGTTTTCTCCGTAGGATACAAGTTGGCTTGGGGGGGGTGAGGTGGGGTGTGTGTGAAGAGGCAGTCGCTCTCAGTACCAAGGAAAAAGGAAAGTTATTTAAACCAAAGGCCAGTGTTGGTACAGGAAAACAAATGGGCCGTAGAAGAACAAATGTAGCGTGGAGTGGAGAAATAGCAGCTTAGCAGCGAGAATTACAGGGGAATAAATGATGTGGCAAATCTGCCTGTGTGTGAAAATACATACCGGTGAGAGGAGGATGGGACTCATCAAGGGGTTTTTTTAGGGTTTGTTTTTTTTTTAAGAGCATTCATACAGGAAGGAAAGCTTTGTCTTAAGTGCTTGATTGCAATTCCTCCAGCGATGAGTTGCTGATGGTATTTAATTGCCCAAATTGTGTGGTTTCTAAGATCAAAAATTGACACTGCTGTATCTTTACTCTTTGAATCATTCATCTCTTGTTCTTCTATGAGTAGTTGTGACTCCATAATGCTGCAGCAAGTACATCATCATCTCTGGTATATTTAGAGTTTTTTATATCCACTGTCAGGATTAGCAACAACAAAAGTGGTTCATCTCATCTAGGCTTTGCGCATCTCAGTAAAATGTAATGCAAATTATTTAATATGCTGATGTAAATATATGCGAACAATTTGCTTATGAACATAAAGCTCTGATGTCTTCAGACACATTTAATTTAGTGTTGTACATCAGAAAAGGTCAAAATAGGGAAAAAAGAATTTTTTAAACTGTGTCAGCTGTATCTCCTGCCAGTCTTTCTCATCTAAACAGATTGAAATCAGTAAAATCTTTCTGGAAAACTGTGTGGCAAATTACAGTGCTTCCTTAGCCTGTGTGACTGACTGGCCAATGAATGTTCAAACAGCGTGTGGAAACTGATGTTTAAAAAAAAAAAAGTGTGTGTATTTATATTTTCAAGAGGAACCTTGAGAATGTATGTGTGTTGCTGCTTCACAGTATACAAAACCACTATGAAGCAGCTGTAAAGTTTAGTACAGAATCCATTAAATTTTATCATACAGATGCTAATGAGACTTCAAAAACAACACAGAAAACTTAGTTGACAGTCGGATCTCCCTGCCAATGTTGAATGCGATGAGGATGGCTGCTTTTAAGGAATGCTTTGACATTTATGCTTAAAGTTTATATTGAAATGAAATAAAAATTGTTCTTAATAATTAAGGTTTTTTAATTATTATTTTCTTGAAGATAACTGATAATGCCAGAGAAACTTCTTGAAAGTTTTAACTGTGTAATACAGAAGTAACCAATTGTCGTTAGTGGGCACTCTTGGTGGGACAAACAGTGGTGGTAAAGAATGGTGCATTAAGGCCATTGTACCCACTGCAGAAGCATTAAATGTGTTTTCTTTTCTCTTTTAGGAGCTTTTCCTCCACTGCAGGGTCAAACAAAAGCTATTTCTCGGGAGATGACCCTCAGCAACCTGTGGCTAGTTGGCATACAATCACTTGCGTTTTTGTCAGGCGGTATGTGGTACTGCATCTTTCAGTATTTTTATCATTGCCTATTTTAGAAGTGGAATGGGACCTGAGGACACAGTGGGAATCCAGGCTCTTGCAAATGAATATCATGTTGTATGTGCAAATGTGAATATTCAAGAGTAAAGGAAAATACTGGACGGACTCTTACCTCTCTTTGGGGGAATTTTAAACTCCACTAAAAGTGAAGATCAGTAACATAGTGACCTGATGATGTATTATTTTAAGAATTGTCTGTATTTTTAAAGATGTATACTCTCACCCACACTTAAGCAAATTCAGCATTCGGACAAAAGGTGCAATCGTACAACCACCGTAGAAGAATGTCTGTGACAGGAAAGCTCCGTCACTGCAAGCATTTCTCGGCATTGTAGTTAGAGCTCCGAAAACTCAGCAACTTGTCTCTTCAGTAATCTGTGTGGCATCGGTGTGGTAGAGGTTCCTCATTTGCACAAACTTGTACTTTATTGCAACTCATTGTGCTGGAGTCAAAGATACTCGACAGAGCTGGTGGTGGTATCTCTGCGGCTACACAGTCAGCAGTTGTTATATTAGACCCATTGATCTAAACCCAAGACCGAAATAAGATTCAGCGTCAGGTGTGTTTTGTGAGGAATCGGTCCTCAAAAAAGCATTGCAGCATCGTAGTGTGATTAAAAGCTGTCCACATTTGATGAATCAGCCCATCCCTGCTGTGGTCTTACCATCAGCTCTCCGAATCCCGTGTGCTACCAGTATCTCGTATTATTGAGAAGGCTTGGGAAATAAAGTCACTTGGCTTATTTTCCCTTTTTGTTCAGAACACACCTCAATGATTATTATCAGTTTTCAAAATGCACTTTTAATGGAGAAAATACAGCAAAGGAAAAACATAAAACTTAGGGAACAGCGGAGAGCTTTATTTGTCATGCATTGGAAGCCAGAGCAATTCTAGCTCTTTCTGAAGGTCTGCTGGTGCTGCTGGTGATTTTTAGCCACCTTTGTATTTTGTACGCTGCAGTCCAACCAAGGTGACCTTTGAGTGGTTTATAGAGGCCTTTTTCTCCCCGCTAGTTGCAACAGTGCTAAATATATTTGTGGGAGAGTTTAAATAATTCAATGCCAACCATTTTAATGTTTTGCTAAGGAGTAATAGATGAAAAACTAGTTTCTTAAAAAGGAAAAAATAGGTATAATTGCTGTCATAAATCTATAGGAAGATACTACTGCAAAAAAAAAATAGTATGGTAAATACTCTGAATAACTCCATGGAGGGCAGTATTAATTAGCTCCCCACTGTGCTAAAATCTTACTGGAAGAAGGATGAGTTGAATTTAAAGGCAAACTGGAACAGAAGGGCACTTTCAGACATGGAACATAGGATGCTTTTGAAAGGATGTCTACCATGTACAGGCTTACTTCTGGCAGGTCTAGTTGGCATCGTGTTTATGTGATTATACACAGATTTGAGAGAGCTGTTCCTAAAATAAAACTAATCTCTCTAAATACAGGCAGGATAGCCAGAACTTCAGATGTTGGCATGCTGCCTTTTACAGAGTAATTTTACTGAGAACAAAGCAAGCCCTCAGTAGTTTTGGCTCTGAGTTAGCAATATTGATCCCCCTTCTCTCTCCCTCTCCTGCTACGTGAATTGCAGTGGGTGATGCACAGAATACAAAACCTAGCCAGTGTTTCCCTTGTGAGGGGAGCTAAGAGCATACCAAAATGCAAGGCAATGCCAATTTCCCTGACTTAATGGAAAAATACCTCATCAAATATGCTACCCCTGGCGTGTCCCCACTCCCCCCCCCAAAGCAGTAGGTTTGTCCCAGGGTAGCTCAGTCCGATGGCTGCCAAATGATACGGCGTAGTGGGTTCCCCTGAACCCTCATTGACTTAAAAGAACCACTGCAGCTGGGAGGCAAAGGACAGTGGTTGCCTCCAGCTTAACATTTTAGGTAAGATACTGTTTCTGAATCCCATCTCTTTACACCCAGTCACACACCTGAATTCTGGTGTCATGTAAAATCCATTTAAAAAGAGGTGTCCCCTGAAAAGGAGGCAGTCCTGGGAGATTTTTTTTTTTCCTGTTGCTCTTGCTAAAGTACAGCTGATGGAATGAATGTATTTAATCTGCCATTTCATGGGAGGGTGTTGGGGCAGCCCAGCACCGTTACCGTGTAAGTGGTTATGTCTGCTGCACATGGGCGTGAATGGGCTCTCAAATCTGCAAAGCGCAGATGGCAAGCTACTCGTTTCTGTCCTTCACCAGGTGGTTTGATCAGAACTGCAGAGATGCCCAATGTACAGCTTGTTTTATTTTGAGCTAGGACAGACTGGAGTGATATAAAAAGGGAAGTTTATACAAGCAGATTGCACAGCAGTAACTCACATCAGGAGGTTGTTCTTTATAGACCCTGTGAACTCTGTGTCAGAGCATGCTGTTTTTTCAAATGCAGTATATAATTTTTTTTTCCAGTGGATTGCAGTCAATAGCGAGTGTTCACATGCTGCCTAAAGAAATTAGTAATGCGCAATAACGTTTCAGATAATCACTTGACTTATCTGGTCCTGTTCACTTTCAGTTTGTTCCTCCATAGTTCTTACTATTGCGAGACATTTGTTTTCAAGCACTGATTGTTGTTTTGGTAGAGTGAGTACATAGCATTAGGTCTTGGGCTTCTTTCCTGCCTGCACTGGAAAATGTGAAGAGCGCCTGACGTCGTGTCTCCTTATGGCTGAGTTGCTGTAGATGACAGTGGAATGAAACCATTGTTAAGAAATTCCAAAGTACCCTCCCAGCATGAACTTGGATGCTGCTTCATGAAAGAGAATAAATTGGATAAAAGAAGTTCTCCTATTAAGGGGAGAACATAAGTAGTATACAATGTATAGGAAATTCTGTGCTAAAGATACCATGCTGGTCAAGACTGTTCGAAGCTTAGCAGGCTACTTGGTAAAATGTAAATTTCTGTGGGTTGCAGTTAGGTTCTACCTTGTGGCATTTATTTGGCCAGCGTTAGAGTTGTAGGGGGTGTTTTGCTGTGCCACCCATGGGCTTCCTCTTCTGAAGAGTTCAAAATGCCTCTGAGAGAAAATGATGTTAACCAACCATACAGTTGATCTCAAAATGGTTGATTAATATAACTTTGAATTTATATTAGGAGAAATGCAATGGAAGGATGTATGAAGTGATACAGAATGAAAAAAATACAGAAAAAAAAAAAAAAGCGCTGACTGAAAGCTGTTGCACACAGAAGTGAGACCATAGCAATTTAAGTGTATTGCAAATAAAGACAGTTCTCTGCCAGGGCTGCACACAAAACATCTGTATGTTTCTATGTTTAATTGTTCATAAACAAGTTGTTATAGTTGAGATGATGTAAATCCTAATGGCTGAGCATTGCTGCTCTTCAAGTCCCGTTACGTGAAGAGTATCTGCCCTTTCACAACAAGCAGCGTTTTCTTCAGTGCCCTTTGGTGAGTACGCCTTCCTCACAGGTTCTCTAGGATTCTATGTACAGTTCTGTCAAGCTTTTCCACAATGATGTCTCTTGCAGGAGGGATTATTTTTTTTAAGTTGCGCTCATCAGATTTCAAAAAGCAAAATTTCAGTTTGTCGGGCTCACTGGAAAATTAAAAGCTTCCTTCTCCCTCTGCCACCCCCAGCATCAACAATAAGATGCATCTTCTTGCAGTAAAAATACAATGATCACTGTGGTACTGTTCATTATTCACTTGTTTTGCAGATGATGTAACTGGGTTTTTTTTTTTTCTGTCTGACACTGCCATAAAGTGCTGTTAACTTTTTTCACTGGTTTGTACAAGATAATACAGATACCGATCACTGTGTGTGACAGGATTCAACTGCTCCGCTTTGCCTTGACATAAAATTTTGGGACCAAAGGTACTTAAAACTGGGATTTCCAAATCATGAGACTGGGGTTGGGTGCGTTCTCTTGATAGTCAGCTGGAGATTTTGTGGTGATCTGATACAATCACACAAAATAATTCTACACCTGGGGTACTGTATTGTTTGGAAATAATGGAGCCATATGAAATAAATGGTTATTTTGCAAAATTGCATATTGGGTAGTTTTTACACTTTTTAAAAAAAAAAGAACAATTGGAAGAGCAAAATGGAAACCATACTCTGGTTTAAAATGTCTGCATACATTATCAACACTTCTGAGCAGCTTTATTTTTTCTGTAAAAACTGTAGACTACCTGGCTGTGATACAAAAGAAGTCTTTAAAAGGATTCTATGCATTTTAAAACTTAAACCTTTTATTTTATCATTGGATAATGAAGTAATTATACACTGAACAACTGTCCTATTAAAGTGAGTGAGTTCCTTAACATTACAATGGTGTTCATTTTGTATGATAAAAATTAGTTTTCTTGATACCAGTTGTTTTCACCTCCAATTTTCTCCTTCCCTCCTGCGTTGCCTGCGTTTTTGTTTTGTATGATAAAATGGATGCAGAAGCCTGTAGTGACTCTTAATGATTTTGCAAAGAGCTGGTCGTGTTTGGAATTATTTTGTTGAATTTCTTTCACTGTTTTTTTTTTTTTTTTTTTTTAAATCAGATCTTTCCAGCAGCCAAGATGTCTTTCAGAAATGTAGACAGATACCAGAAGCAGCATTTCTCTACAGAGATTATTAGGTGTCTTTTCCCATTATTTTTTTTTTTTTGTGTGTGGAAAAAATAAAGTTGACTTTTTTCCAAGAATATTTCATGTGCTTCTAATCCTTAATAGATGAGATGTTTTTCTTTGGTTGTATTTATTGCGCATATACCAAATGGATACACAATCTCTGTTGTGCTTACCATAAACACAACAAATAGCAAAATAACACTTTGGTTCACGATACAGCCGCAGTGTTAATGTGTGACAGATAACGTTGCTTACTGGAATTCTCATCAGGAAGGTCATGGAGACAAATGTTTTGATGCCAGGAGTGGAGCAGCAGGGAGGAAGAGGGAAGCAGGTTGTGCAGCCCTCGCTCCCTCCAGCACCCGCTGGAAACTTCGCTGGTGCTCAAGCTGGAGAGCTTCTCTGCAGGTCACTGCGTAGCAGTGGTTCCCCTTGAAGCTTCTGAGAGTCGAGGGCACGCCAAGAGCAGAACCGGGGTCCCCATTGACCCCAGATCATCACCGTCCTAGAAGGGTGTGAATCCAACCTTTTTGTGAGCAAGGCTGCAATCGTTTTGTAGATACGTGTATTTTTTTTTTAACAGTGGTCTGTTTTTAAACAACTTCAGCTAGGCAAAGCAATATTGAGTGGAACAGTGCCCTTCGTGCATCTCTCACTGACCATAGCTCTGGGCTCCGTGTCGCCTTTCATGTTAACTGCCTGTCCGTACTGCAACATGTAGTACAAAGGAAAAAGGAACTCTTTGGAGCACAGTAAGACACCTTGCACAATTTCCAAAGCAGCGCCATGGTTGTAGTTATGTCTACCTCTTTGTTTCCTTTCTTGGTTTTTGTCTTGTTTTTCTGTGTGGTGTTTTTCTGCGAAGGGTGGGGAGCATTGGGGGGGGGGGGGTTGTGGGGTGGGGAGGGAGACAGTGGGAGGGAAAACTTGAAATCTGACTATAAGACACTGGTGGGGGATCCAGTGCTTACCAGCTGTGTTGTCATATTGAAAAAGCCATTGTTTTTAATTCCTGCCTAGTATGAAATGTTTGTTTTTAAAAATCCTTCCTGCCAGAAAGAAAAATGTATTTTTAAAAAGAAAAAAAAATAAAAAAAATCCCTCTTTCGCCTATGAGAATGTCAGCTGTATGAGTTGTGACCATATCATGACATGCTGATCAGATATAAATAAAATTTTTATCTCTCAGGACTCTTATCTTGTATTTTTACTCTTCTGGTAACTGTCACAGGTTTTCTGAAAGGATGCTCTGCATTTTTAAACATCGCTAATTTCAGCTGAGGTGACAAATAAAAAAGGTACCTGAGTGTCATAGAATTACAGAATGTTTTGGATTGGAAGGGACCCCTAGAGGTCATCTAGTCCACCCCCCTGCAGTGAGCAGGGACACAGCTAACTAGTTCGGGTTGCTCAGAGGCCCATCCAACCTGGCCTTGTGTCATGTGTGCGCACTCTGATTTAAAAAGAAACATCTACTGTTGATTTAAAAAAAAAAGCACTCTGTGAAATGTACTGAAAGCCTTGTTGCCGCTTAGCTCAGGGTGGAGGGGAATTGCTGCAGTTTGGTTTTTCTCCCCCTGTCCCCCCCGCATTGTCTCAGACCGGCTAGGAGCTTCAAATGCTGGTACTGTGATGAGTGATACCAGAACCACAAAAACACTGCAGTATGTTTCTTAGAGGCTCCATCCTCTTTTGCTGGAACACTTTATGTTAAAAAGTAAGGCAACAACTCCAAGCAGTTTGGACCGCTATCTCAACTCAATTTCCAATTAGAAGATTATTCGAGTCAGCTACCTGTTGACAATCAAAAAAGGGGGGTACCGGAGGTTCTCCAGCTATTACAGGTGAGGATGGTGGCCGACCAAAGGGATAACAAGGACCAAAACATTGCCGCCGGTAACAGAGCAGATATACTATAAATACCAGCAGAAGGGTCTAAAGGGTCGATCCCAGAAGGTGCGTCGGCGGTAGTGGCACCCTTAGAGTCTGCTTTCCTGCTCACTGGTTTATCAGACCACCCCCGTCACCAGTGTCTCCAACCTGCCTGTGGCAGCCTGTCCCCTGGGATCCTGCTTTGCCAGCCTTTTGTCCACAAGCTGCTGTGCTTGTGTGGAATGTCCCTCCCCGTTTTTACAAGGGGCTGTCCTTTTGCAGCCCCAGGGCGCAGGACCATTTTAACTTTGGCCCGCCTCAGATTCCTGGGGGCTGGTTTGGGGCGCGGGGAGGGGCGGGTGGTGCGGAGAGGGAGGGGGAGGCGTATTTGCGCCCATAAATTATTAACTCTGAAGTTGGGCTACTTCACCCCAAGTCCACCTTTTCCTACGTAGGGGTTGGCGAGGCCGATCAGGAGCGAGCCCCTCTAAGGCTGCTGAGACTCTCTCACCCTGAGGCATCGCCTGTATTTTTCCTTGCAACTGAATCCCAATCGGTTTTAAAGAATTGTGGAGCCCCCTTATGAGGGGGGTCATCTGCTCGGGATCTACGGGCATCGTCACTGGGGATCCCTGCCTGGGTTCCAACTTCCGATGGTACATCATTTGTAGACAAGCCGCTTTCTGCACGCTTTCCATCAACTGATCCACGGTCCCCGTAACGGCGAGGGGGTCCCCCCCTTTCCAGGGCGTTTAACCCTCCGACCCAACAGGCCGCTCGTTGGGTTAGGGACCAGGGTGCTCGGTGGTCTCTGGTAGTTAAAAATTCTCCCGGCCGTCTCAGGGAGGCAACATGTAAGCATCAATTCAACACAAGGTTCCACCCCTAACATCCCCGAGATGCTCACACGTTAGGACAGAGCTGGTACAGCAAGTGCAGGGTGGGCACCTCAGGGAGGCAGCATTGCAAAGTCCCACCCCTAAGGTCCCTGAAAGGTACCCACGTACGACAAGGTGACACGAGAGCGGGTGGGCAATACGGCACTCTCACTTGGAGGGATCCTGTCCGTGACAGCACGTTAATGTTAGGATCCAATTTTGTTGGATGAGAGGATGGCCCCCTCGCTTTCCAGCCGACCTCAGGCGAGTCGGGGAGGCCAGGGGCGGCTGGACCAACCTCTCGTTCAGGTTCGATCCCTTCGAGCGAGATTAAGACGCAACCGAGGTCAGATGTCGTAAGCCCACCCGTTTCGTAAGAGAGAGAGCAGCAATAGGAAAGCAATGGCGCGCATCTCCTGCCCGAGCCCCCCGCCCGTGCCCGGGGTCCCACGCGCCAACCACGCGCACACGCCCCCAGCCGGTTGCTGGCACCGGAGAGGCCTCACCAGGGCCTCGCCGCTGTCCCTGTGCCTGTGGAAGGGCGGGGGCGGGGGCACGGGGGTGGCAGCTTGCACAACTGCCCTGCAGGGTCCTCTTAGCTTCATGGGGGCAAGCTTTGAGACAAATGTCCAGCCAGTCCGTCCCTCACAGCCCCGCTGCCGGCCTGACCTGCAAAGGGGAAAGCAGCAGGCCCATCCACGGCTCTGGGACAGAGACACCCCAGGCCTGGGCTGCACCAGGAGGGCTGCACCGGGCTCCTGCGGCCAGGAAGGAGGAAGCCTCGGCTCAGCAGATTTCTAACAGCATCCCTTCGCTACTTGGCAGGCACTGGCATCCCGCGTTAAGCTTCCCAGTAAGAAATCCACTCACTTGGCAGAGAAATCTGTGCTCGGGCAGTCAGGCTATGGTTAAGATGTAAAAGTGAAAACAAAGAATCCGGGACGCCATTGTTTCCTCTGTCCCGGCAACAAGAGCTGTCTAGGAATAGGAGTAACTCGATTGCAAACGGGGTTTTGCATTTCCCTGGGGATGTGGCGAGCGAGATGGGAAGGACGGAGTTTGTTTTCACTGTTGCGTTTATCACAGGGGCGCGCACAGCGGACGCCGTCAAAGGAAAAGAGAAACCTGCTCACAAATGGCAGCCCCGCATCATTCCTGCTGGCACAGAGCTGGCTAGGGAAAACAAGGGGCTCTTTCTTAAGGGAGGCAGCACCGGGGCAAATCACAAGCAGCCTTCGGTAATCGGGGGGGTATTTTTGTAGACAGAAGGCTCTACTGCACGGGAGGGAAGCTTTCTGCTTACGGCACTGCTAGAATGCACCGGGCGGCAAGCGCAGAAGCATGCTGATGGAGTGCGAGCATCCAGCAGCTACTAAAGCTCACGGCAGGGCTGAAAGACCGTATAGGAGAGCTATGGCACTATAAAGCTACTGGACACTCTAAAGGCCTCCAGAAGAAAGCATTCGTTTCTTGCTGAGGTGCTGGAAAGACTTCCTTGTGAATGCGCGGTGCAAGAGGAAAGGTAGGAAGCCCAACGGAGATTAAAGATCAGCTCGCTTTACAATAGCTAAAGGAAGATGCATGTTCGAAGAGGTGTTGAAAAAAACGTTTACTAAAAACCTGACATTGTTGGTTCTCCTGTTAAGGATCCAGTAATTACATCTGTGACACATCAGCACAAGAAGGACATGGAACTGTTGGAGCAGGTCCAAAGGAGGGCTACTAAAATGATCCGAGGGCTGGAGCACCTCTCCTATGAGGACAGGCTGAGAGAGTTGGGCTTGTTCAGCCTGGAGAAGAAAAGGCTGTGGGGAGACCTGATTGTGGCCTTTCAGTACTTAAGGGGAGCCTATAGGTAAGATGGGGAAAATCTTTTTAGCAGGGACAGATGTGACAGGGCAAGGGGTAATGGTTTTAAACTAAAACACGGTAGATTTAGACTGGAATGGGTTACCCAGAGAGGTAGTGGAGGTCCCATCCCTGGAAACATTCAAGACCAGGTTGGATGGGGTTCTAAGCAACCTGATCTAGTTAGCAGTGTCCCTGCTCACTGCAGGGGGGTTGGACTAGTTGATCTCTAGGGGTCCCTTCCAACCGTCCCAGGCTACATGGGATATTTCTGAAAAGGGGAAAGAA
>CM067102.1:1961519-1976555 GCA_034008185.1 Gorsachius magnificus | reverse complement strand
GGGGGAAAGGGGGCTTTGAAAACGTTTGGAAAAGGGCACAAGTCCTCACCCTCTGGAGGCGTTTCTGTCACCCATGAAGGAAAGTTTTTCCTTAAAAGGAAGATGTCATACATCGCCCGGGAAAAAGGGGACCCCCCGTGGAGAAAGGGGCACCCGTACCTGGGGGAATTGGCTTTTCCTGGAAGTAAATTTATAGTGACCTGGAAAAAGGGACCAGTTGCCTAAAGATCCAGATAGTGTCCAGTGCACACGCCCCATGGGCGGAAGTTGTTACGGAGCGCCCCAAAATTTCATATCCCAACCCCAATGGGCAAAAATTGACGGGAAGATGGAGGGGGGCCCAAAAACGGGTGGATAAAATGGCTGGCCAGCCCGGGGAATACGAAAAAAAGTACCCTCTTTTTTTCCCTCGTCTCTGCTGTGGATAAACTGCCCAAAAAAGGTTGAACGACTCGAAAAGCTATGTCCTACTCCCCTCCTGTACAGACCAGTATCTCACCCCATTAGAAGTAAGCGCCCTTCTGCTCAAGAAAAAGAATATCGAGGGTAACACCCCGGGGACTCAAAGGTTTTACCTCCCGTGACCATGGAGGGACTTTGAGGAAATGGGATGGAAAACCTACCTTGACCCTCAGGAAATGAGTACGCGAGTTGCAAAGGAAAACAAGCACAAAAAAGGGGGGTCTTCCAAAAAACTTGTCGTTCCAATTTCCAAAGACGGGGTAGATCGTCATTTTTTCAGACAGAATAGAAGAGCTGATCTTAATTCTGATTGTGATGAAGGAACTTCTGACTCATACATACAAACCATGAGCAACAGTGATCAGAATTAGAGGGGCCCTGCCTCCAGCCAGCTGGAGGAAAGGGACAACCGGGTCTACTGGACTGTGTGGATTCGATGGCCTGGCACGTCAGACCCACAGAAGTACAGAGCTCTAGTAGACACCGGTGCACAGTGTACTCTAACGCCATCAAGCCATATAGGGGCAGAATCCATTTGTATTTCTGGAGTGACAGGGGGATCTCAAGAGCTGACTGTATTGGAGGCCGAAGTGAGCCTAACCGGGAATGAGTGGCAAAAGCACCCCATTGTGACTGGCCCAGACGCTCCGTGCATCCTTGGCATAGACTACCTCAGGAGAGGGTATTTCAAGGACCCAAAAGGGTACCGGTGGGCTTTTGGTATAGCTGCCTTGGAGGCAGAAGAAATTAAGCAGCTATCTACCTTGCCTGGTCTCTCAAAGGACCCTTCGGTTGTGGGGTTGCTGAGTGTTGAAGAACAACAAGTGCCGATTGCCACCACAACAGTGCACAGGCGGCAATATCGCACCAACCGAGACTCCCTGATTCCCATCCATAAGCTGATTTGTCGACTGGAGAGCCAAGGAGTGATCAGCAAAACTCGCTCACCCTTTAACAGTCCCATATGGCCAGTGAGAAAGTCTGATGGAGAGTGGAGACTGACAGTAGACTATCGTGGCCTGAATGAAGTTACGCCACCGCTGAGTGCTGCCGTGCCGGACATGTTAGAACTTCAATATGAACTGGAGTCAAAGGCAGCCAAGTGGTATGCCACAATTGATATTGCAAATGCTTTCTTTTCAATCCCTTTGGCAGCAGAGTGCAGGCCACAGTTTGCTTTCACTTGGAGGGGCATCCAGTATACCTGGTATTGACTGCCCCAGGGGTGGAAACACAGCCCTACCATTTGCCATGGACTGATCCAGACAGCACTGGAACAGGGTAAGGCTCCAGAACATCTGCAATACATTGATGACATCATTGTGTGGGGCAATACAGCAGAAGAAGTTTTTGAGAAAGGGAAGAAAATAGTCCAAATCCTTCTGAAGGCCGGTTTTGCCATAAAAAAAAGCAAGGTCAAGGGACCTGCACAGGAGATCCAGTTTTTAGGAATCAAATGGCAAGATGGATGTCGTCAGATTCCAATGGATGTGATCAACAAAATAACAGCTATGTCTCCACCGACTAGCAAAAAGGAAACACAAGCTTTCTTGGGCATTGTGGGTTTTTGGAGAATGCATATTCCAAATTACAGCCAGATTGTAAGCCCTCTCTACCAAGTGACCCGGAAGAAGAATGATTTCAAATGGGGCCCTGAACAACGACAAGCCTTTGAATAAATTAAACGGGAGATAATGCATGCAGTAGCCCTTGGGCCGGTCCGGGCAGGGCAAGATGTAAAGAATGTGCTCTACACCGCAGCCGGGGAGAACGGCCCTACCTGAGCCTCTGGCAGAAAGCACAAGGGGAGACTCAAGGCCGACCCCTAGGGTTTTGGAGTCGGGGATACAGAGGATCTGAAGCCAACTATACTCCAACTGAAAAAGAGATATTAGCAGCATATGGAGGGGTTCGAGCTGCTTCAGAAGTGGTTGGTACTGAAGCACAGCTCCTTCTGGCACCCCGACTGCCGGTGCTGGGCTGGATGTTCAAAGGGAAGGTCCCCTCCACACATCATGCAACTGGTGCTACGTGGAGTAAGTGGTTCACACTGATTACACAATGGGCTCAAATAGGAAACCTCAGTCTCCCAGGAATCTCGGAAGTGATCATGGACTGGCCAGAAGGCAAAGATTTTGGAGTATCACCAGAGGAGGAGGTGGTGCGTGCTGAAGAGGCCCCGCTGTACAATAAATTGCCAGAAAATGAGAAGCAATATGCCCTGTTCACTGATGGGTCCTGTCGTCTTGTGGGAAAGCATCGAAGGTGGAAGGATGCTGTATGGAGTCCTACAAGACAAGTTGCAGAGACTGCTGAAGGAGAAGGTGAATCGAGTCAGCTGGCAGAGATGAAAGCCATCCAGCTGGCTTTAGATATTGCTGAACGAGAAAAATGGCCAGTGCTCTATCTCTATACTGACTCATGGATGGTAGCAAATGCCCTGTGGGGGTGGTTGCAGCAATGGAAGCAGAGCAACTGCCAGTGCAGAGGCAAACCCATCTGGGCAGGCGCACTGTGGCAAGATATTGCTGCCCGGGAAGAGAACTTGGTTCTAAAAGTACGTCACATAGATACTCATGTACCCAAGAGTCGGGCCACTGAAGAACATCAAAACAACCAGCAGGCGGATCAGGTTGCTAAGATTGAAGTGGCTCAGATAGATCTGGACTGGCAACATAAGGGTGAATTGTTTCTAGCTCGGTGGGCCCATGACACCTCAGGCCATCAAGGAAGAGATGCAACATACAGATGGGCTCGTGATCGAGGGGTGGACTTAACTATGGACGCTATTGCACAGGTTATCCATGAATGTGAAACATGTGCTGCGATCAAACAAGCCAAGCGGTTAAAGCCTCTCTGGTATGGAGGACGGTGGCTGAAATACAAATATGGAGAGGCTTGGCAGATTGATTATATCACACTCCCACAAATCTGCCATGGGAAGAGCTATGTGCTCACCATGGTGGAAGCGACGACCGGATGGCTGGAAACATATCCCGTGCCCCATGCCACTGCCCGGAACACTATCCTGGGCCTTGAAAAACAAGTCCTGTGGCGACATGGCACCCCAGAAAGAATTGAGTCAGACAACGGAACTCATTTCCGAAACAGCCTCATAGACAAATGGGCCAAAGAGCATGGCATTGAGTGGGTCTATCACATCCCCTATCATGCACCAGCCTCTGGGAAAATTGAACGATACAATGGACTGTTAAAGACTACCCTGAAAGCAATGGGTGCTGGGACATTCAAACATTGGGATACACATTTAGCAAAGGCCACCTGGTTAGTCAACACTAGAGGATCTGCCAACCGAGCTGGCCCTGCCCAATCAAAACTCTTACGTACTGTAGAAGGGGATAAAGTCCCTGTAGTGCATGTAACAAATATGCTGGGGAAGACAATCTGGGTTACTCCTGCCTCAGGTAAAGGCAAACTCATTCATGGGATTGCTTTTGTTCAAGGACCTGGCTGCACTTGGTGGGTGATGTGGAAGGATGGGGAAGTCCAATGAGTACCTCATGGTGAAAATAGCCAATGAACTGAACTGTATAACGTTAATTGCTGTATAATACAGTATGTCATCATTTTTTACTATTGCTGTATATCCTATCAATGGTATAGCAGTAAGAATCGCCCAGATAAAGAAGAATGAATTTTGAAGAAAACTCAGGAAGTGCAGCGAACGGAACCAGAATTGACTTCAGCATGCAACAACCCAACACCACACACCATTTCTCTTGACCTGAAAGACTGTTACAAGAGATGGAGCCCAAAACCATGGACTAAATGAACCCAATGGACATTTTCAAGAGATGGTCCATAGACTAAGGGAATGCTATCTGTGTATATATTTAAAAAAAAAAAAAATGGGAAGGTGGTGGTGATTAATTGGAATGTATTGTAAGAGTAGGACCTAAGAATGATGTAAATGGTATAGAATAAGGGGTGGATAATGTCCTGGTTTCGGCTGGGATAGAGTTAATTTTCTTCATAGAAGCTGCCATAGTGCTGTGCTTTGGATTCAGTGCTAGAAGAATGTTGATAACACGCTGATGTTTTTAGTTGTTGCCTAGTAGTGCTCAGACTGTTCAAGGACTTTTTGAGCTTCTCCTGCTCGGCCAGGTGCAGAACAAGCTGGGAGGGAGCACAGCCTGGACAGCTAACCCAAACTGTCCAAAGAGCTATTCCATACCATAGAACATCATGCTTGGGGGGGGCGGCTGTTAGTCAATCGGTTGCAGGGAGAGTGATCGCTGTTCAGGAACTGATCGCGGCTCGGGGAGTGGTCGCGGCTCGAGAGGCTGGGCATTGGTCGGCGGGTGGTGAGCAATTGCGTTGTGCATTGTTCATTTTGTATATTCTGCATATTCTGTTACCATTCTCATTGTTACTATTACTATTATTATTTTCCCTTATTAGACTGTCTTTATCTGAGCCCACGGCTCTAACCTTTTTTTTCCTTCCTGATTCTCTCCCCCATCCCACTGAGGGAGGCGGGAGTGAGTGAGCGGCTGCGTGGTGCTTAGTTGCCAGCTGGGTTAAACCACGACACCCACACACAGTCCCATGGATTCACTGTGCAGGCACATCATGGCAAAGGGTGAATTTGGTGAGGAACATTTTCTCTTGCATGATTACTATGACACCACCTTGTGCCCTGTCCTCCTTAAGTTCCTCCTACTTGAGGCAGCCTCCACCAGATCCTGGAACGTACCCACCCTATTGACATCCCATGTGGGGTTTCGCAGACATTCCTGCTCTGGAGCTTGCCAGGGTCTGGACAAGGAGTGAGGTTGAGCAGGGCTGGCCATTCCCCCAGTGCAGGCACTGAGCCCAGCAGAAGGAGGGAAATGGCCGTGCAGCAAAACTCACCCATAAACCAGTGGAGAGCAGCCAGTGCTGCAGGTGGAAGAATAGGGAGGTCACCAGTGAAATCTCACTCCAGTCCCATTCCCTAACACATCGCCCCATGCCCTCCTCCCCACAGCCAATGGAGAACCCCAGCACAGGAGCACGGCTGTGTGGGGGGCAATTTCTTCAGCCTGTTCCTGACCTCAGCTTTGGAAGAAGAGCCCAACCTCCCAACAGTGGCACTGCTCAAACCATTTTTATTACAGAGATGTGACAGGGGAGGCCAGCTGTGCCACTGAACCAGACATATGTGTAAAGACCTCTGGATCAGACAGACTGGGTTCATGCCTCTGGAGACATGGAGTGCATGCAGACGTTCCTGGAGAAACAGAATTATCACAGATAAAATGCCCAAAGCACAGAAGGTTCCCCAGATATATTGGCAATCACTCATGAAGAGATATCAGCAGTTTATTGGTTCTGAAAGACACTGATTGAATCAGCTTCTTGAGTGCCTCTTTGAGCTCCTGGTTCCTCATGCTATAGATGAGGGGGTTCACTACTGGAGGCACCACTGAGTACAGCACTGCCACCAGCAGATCCAGTGATGGGGATGAGACGGAGGGGGGCTTCAGGTAGGCAAACATGGCAGTCATGACGAACAGGGAGACCACAGCCAGGTGAGAGAGGCACGTGGAAAAGGCTTTGTGCCATCCCTGCTCAGAGGGGATCCTCAGCACGGCCCTGAAGATCTGCACATGGGACAGCACAATGAAAACAAAACACCCAAGTGCTACTAAGGAACTAACCACAATAAGCCCAATTTCCCTGAGGTAAGAATTTGAGCAGGAGAGCTTGAGGATCTGGGGGATTTCACAGAAGAACTGGTCCACAGCATTGCCCTTGCAGAGGGGAAGTGTAAATGTATTGGCCGTGTGCAGGATGGCATAGAGAAACCCATTGCCCCAAGCAGCTGCTGCCATGTGGACACAAGCTCTGCTGCCCAGGAGGGTCCCATAGTGCAGGGGTTTGCAGATGGCAATGTAGCAGTCGTAGGCCATGACTGTGAGAAGACAATACTCTGCTACTACCAAGAAGGCAAATAGAAAGACTGGGACAACACATCCTATATAGGAGGTGGTCCAGGACTTCCAGAGGGAACTGGCCATGGGTTTGGGGACAGTGGTGGAGATGCAGCCCAGGTTGAGGAGGGAGAGGTTGAAGATGAAGAAGTACATGGGGGTGTGGAGGTGGTGGTCGCAGGCTACAGCGGTGATGATGAAGCTGTTGCCCAGGAGGGCAGCCAGGTAGATGCCCAGGAAGAGCCAGAAGTGCAAGAGCTGCAGCTCCCGTGTGTCCACGATGGCAAGGAGAAGGAACTGGGTGACAGAGATGCTGTTGGACAGTTGCTGACTGTGGGCATGGGGACCTGTTCTTAGAGGAAGGGAGACTTCTCTGAGGAAAATCAAAGGCTTTCTCCTTGACCTTCACCATGCTACACTCCACCCCCCACGCCCCCACCCCCCCACCCCAATTGCTTTTCCAGGAGACGTTCCTTCAGCTCTGTGGCTGGAGCCCTGGTCAGTGCTGGCCGAGCGTGCTGCGAGGAGCAGGGCCTCTGCCCGCTGGCTGCTGAGGAGTCAGCCCTGCTCTGCAGCAGTGAGCTCGTGGGAACAGTGGGGGCAGGGGTCACTCCTGGGTTTTAGTTTGTTTGATGAAACCGCTCCTAAGACAGAAAGTGAGCATCTACACTTTCAGTGCTAAGGCAAAGGGGTACTCTATGTGAACCTGCTCTCTAGGTGAACCTGCTTTAGCAGGAGGGTTGCACTAGATGATCTCCTGACGTCCCTTCCAACCCTTGCCATTCTCTGATTCTGTGCTTCTGTGATATCAGAAGGCAGTTAGAGAGATTTCGGGTTTTAAAGCTCCCCCCCATCTCACCTGTGGAGTTTTCGTGGATGTCAGAAACATTCAGCATTTCTGCTGCACTCAGGGAAAAGAGAGTGAGTCCTGTGAGATGAAAGTATTGCCTGTGGCTTAGTGCATATTGATGGCAGATGGTCTGACCCTCCGAATTGTTCTGAGCTGCTTGTTCTTCATGACATGGAGAATGATTACACTCCTGTGTTAACCTAAGATACAACCAGATACAGATGAGAATAGAGGGATCTGGTGCAGACCGCTAAATGTCTCACTCTTTCTCAAGGTCTCAGTACCCCACTTCAAGCCAAGGACACACATGGCTAAATTCACCAACCCAAGAGCATTTCTGACATTGTAGCATCTCTCTGCTTCTCCGTGGGGTTTCAGAAAGGGTTCTAGGGGAGAGATGCACATCCTGAAGGGTGACTCACAGCTTGGAAGGAAACCTCAAGGAGATGGACAAGTGTAGTAACAATACATATTATTGAAGGAAAAACACCTTATTGTCCTGTCCCATAGCCTTACACATTAGAAGAAATCTGGGATGGTCATTCCATGAACACATCTGCATGGGAAGAAAAAGATCAGTGTGTGACTCTGCAGCTGAAACTCCACCTTCCCAGACAGCCTGGCAGCAGGAATGAAGTAATAACAACAATAACACAGAACAGTGGGAGCACAAGCAACAGTACAGTGAGTATAGAGAGGCCAGGGCAGAGGCAGGCGGGCCCTCAGGCAGCATTACCCTGCCCCAGCTCTGCACGCCACCTCCCAGGCACCACTATTGCTGGGCAGCTGCTCTCAGCCCCTGGGCTCTGCAGAGGGAAATGGCCACAGGGCTGGAGAGCTGCCCCATGGCTCTGCTGGAGCTCTGGCCTCAGAGGAGCTGGTTCCCTCCTTGGAGCCCCCAGCCCTGAGGGCAGAGGCTTTTCTGGCTGGGAGAGGAGGCCAGGGGGCTTGCTCAGAGGAAGGGCTCGGCATTAGAGGGGATCATATAGAGCTGTCCTTCCCAAATGTCTGGTTTTAGTTTCCTCTCATTCCCAGATCATATCCCTGATGCCTTAAAATTCTAACCCAAAGAAGTGTTTTCCTTGTGATTTTCTTTCCTTGTCAGTACTTACAGACCCAGTCCCAACCTCTGTGCACTTTAACTAGCACTGCTTACAGGGCATTGGCAGGGTTCATGCTACTGTTTGCAGGTGGGAAAAAAAGACAGGTTAGAACAACCCTGGTGGGTGCAGCAAGGGTGATGCTGGTGCTGGCCATTACGAGGCTTCTGGCAGACCTCCTGATCACTCAAATTTTCAGTTCAGGAGCTTCTATGACACTTTGAGATCTGCTCTTCCATTTATTATCCCTTTCTCTTGCCCCCACAGCCCACTGGAATAAAAAACTTTAAAGACAGATTCATGAAGCTCCTTATCTTTATAGTAATCCCTGCCTTGATCTTCTCCTTCAGATACCCCCTTGGAAATATCCTCGTGTTGATGTAGAACTGAGCAGCCCTGACCCACACAGCACCCCCACAACAGCAGAAGGACCCTGTCTTGCTGGGGGTCACTCCTTCAACCCACACCTTCTCCCTGCAGAACCATAGGGAACTGAGGGCTGACCCTGGCAGGTGGCAGAGTCCCTGCCCCAGCACACAGCTCCCTGGGGTGCAGGGACCCTTCTGGGAAGGACAGCCCTGGGCACCCCTGCCTGCACACCCACCTTCACACCCTGCAGCCCTCCCTGGGAGAGCACAGCCGTCGTGCCCTGTCCCTCTGATGGTGCAGCAGGGTGTGCCTGCTCCGCAGCACGTCCTCCTACTCTACACGAGAGAAGCTCTGAGAGTTGTACTTACAGATCCTGCAATCTGTGGGATGTGCCAGCTTTAGGAGATCCCACCAGGACCTGCAGATGCAATGCCCTGCAGCCACAGACTTACTTTCTGTCAAGATTCCTCTTGCTGTGAGCTCTCAGCATCCTCCCACTCCAGGCTGCCTGTAACCTCTCTCTGTTTTGCTCCTCTCCCCTCGGTGCCTGCAGGCAGTGCCCTCAGCCCTGCTGCGCTTTGCAGAGGAGCTGCTCCTGGGCAGAGCTGTCTCTCAGCAGCGCGGCCCACTTGCCATGAGCTCCCTCCATCCCAGGAGCCCAGCCCAGCTCAGCAGCAGAGGACCAGCCCAAGACCCACTCCCTTGAGGTGTCTCTGGGACTCCAGGGGAACCTACTGTGAAGCAGAGTTTGGCTTTGGAATCACCTGTCCTTGTTCCATCATTAGACTGGACACCTATACTGTGAGAATATAAGCAGCTGCATGTGAGCTCCTTCTCTCAGCTCCCATCCTCATCAATGGAAAGGGATGCTAGGAGTGAGATGCAAATGTCTGGTGACATCTGAGGTGCCAGAGGTGGTCAAAGACATGTGCAGGGAGCTGTGAACTGAAATGGAGCAGTTAATGGAGATTGAGTAGCACCTGGGGGCATCCTCTTGGAGCCTGCTGAGAATTCTCTTTGGCCAAATGCAATGACAGCTGATATCCAAATGAAGAACAGCTTGAATGCTTGATGGTCAGGGCAGCTCACAGAGTTGTTCACCTGAACAGTTGCAGTCATGTGCCACAGGGAGAGCTCAGTCTCCCTCTTCTCCTTCTGCTGCATTTACTAGATCTCCCCTGACCACATTGCCAGTTGCCTCATATTCACCCTCACACTGACTTACAGAATTCAGGGTATCTGCTCAATTTAATGTTCACATTCAGACCCAGGGAGCTACATGAGATGCCCAGGCTTGCAGGAACAGCAAAGGACATACAGGAAAGCAATGGCCATTCAGGGTGGGTGTTTGACAGACATCCCAGACGGCATCGCAGGGAGTGCGATTGGCTGCCTGTGTGCCATTGACTGTTGCCAACAGTCAGAGACATCAGTCATCAGGTGCCATCAGAGGGGCAAGGTCTGTCCCTCCTCTACCCAACAGCTGCAGGCATTGCGTGAACACAAAGCACATTACACTGGGGTCTGTACTCACAGCCATGGTGACAGAGTCAAGGAACAGACAAATCATTTTCACCATGTGCCTGGATACATCTTCTCTTCAAGGACAACATCCTGCAAGCTACATCAGGAAAAGTTCAAGAAGAAACAGAGAGAATGTGGGGCCACTGCTGCATTAAGAGTAGGTGTACTTAGATCTATGACCACGTTACCTCAGTTACCACCAGCAAGGTCTCCGAGGGTTTTGTGATTTGAGGCAGGACCTGGGACTCCGTAGGAGAACAACCAGTAGTGGATGGGATTCAAGCCGGGGGGTACTTTGGCAAACCAACCCCTTACCAGTCCATGGGACTGGGGAGGTTACATCCAAGGGTGCTGGTCGGCACGGTGAGGTCATGTGGATGACTGAGCCGAGCCACCTCCAGCAGTGGGCATTCCCCATCTGCCCAGGCTGAGGAATGCACTCAAGATGGAAACATCTGTATCATCCTTGATTTGCACAGGAGGGGCCTTCCTTCCTGCTATATTTGTAGGACAAACCTTTTCCTAATGCTCTTTCACCTCCAGACATCAACTGCTTGTCATCTCTGGTCTTGTGTGTTTTTTTTCTTTGGAGCTTCTCCATCAGTTTCCTGATTCCCCAAGCCTCTGTCCTGGAGCTCTTTTTTTTCCTGACTATTTCTATGCGCAGTCTCCTACTTGAAAGACACTGTCCTTGAAAACCAAATGTATGGAGCTCTGCTGCCTCCTGTGCTACTCTCATGGACTCCCCCACCAGAAGTCTCAAGACCAGGCCAAAGTCTGCTCCTCTGAGGTCTAGAATCTGCACTCCTCTATTCCTCTACCCTTCAGGAGGTGAGAGACCACTATTTCATGGTTATGGCAGCCAAGGCTGACACTGGTTTTCATATCCATGCTCATATCTCTTCTTTGAGAGTAACAGATACAGATGAGCATCACCATTGTTGCCCAATCTGGCAGCTGTGTTGCAAAGACCTGTGTCACAAGTGTGTCACAAGACCCTCCAGAAACCTCCAGGACTGTTTGTATGCTGTTGTGGTCCACTTTTAGTGAATGTCAGGGGAATGAAAGACTACAACAGGACTTTGACAGGTCCTTTGTCTCCCATGACAATGTCACCCTTACCAGCCTCTCCTCTGACCCTCACTCATAAGGGCTCACCCAGCTTGCTCATCCCAGAGAAGAGCTCTACACATCTAAGCAGTGCCTTCAAACTGACAGCAACCCCCTCTTGATTTTTCTGGCCTCACGGTCCTGCTGTACTCACCCGTCACAGCACCCCAGCCATCTGAGCTGGCCCAACAGGCCTCAGCTGTTAGTCCCTTGAAGTGGAATGAAGAGGTTGCACACACAGCTCCAGCTCCTCCTGTCTGTGGCCCAGGCTGAGGGCAGCACCTGAGCTTTGGTACATTTGGCTTGAGAGCAGACTTGCAAGAAGAAAACCTGCTACCAAGAACCCAAGATCTTGTGTGTGCAGAAGCTTTGCTTCAGAGCAAGGACATGCTGGAATGGATGGCAGATGGCACTGTAAAGGAGATACAAGGTGCCCACAAAGGTGGCAAACCCTGGGGCACAGCGATCATGAAATTATAGAATTCTCGTGTCCTGGTTTCAGCTGGGACAGAGTTAATTTTTTTCTTAGTAGCTGGCATGGTGCTGTGTTTTGGATTTCATACAAGGAGAATGTTGATAACTCACTGATGTTTTAGTTGTTGCTGGGTAGTGCTTAGACTGGCCAAGGACTTCTCAGCTCTCAGCTCTGCCAGGGGCGCAAGAATCTGGGAGGGGACACATCCAGGACAGCTGACCCAAACTGACCAAATGGCTATTCCATACCATATGACATCATGCTCAGTATATAAACTGGGGTAAGAAGAAGGAAGGGGGGGACATTTGGAGTGATGGCGTTTGTCTTCCCAAGTCACCGTTACAGGTGATGGAGCCCTGGGCTTGAGATGGCTGAGCACCTGCCCTCCTGTGGGAAGTGGTGAATGAATTCCTTGCTTTGCTTTGTTGCGTGCGTGACTTTTGCTTTCCCTATTAAACTGCCTTTATCTCAACCCATGAGTTTTCTCACTTTTACTCTTCCAATTCTCTCCTTCGTCCCACTGTGGGGGGAGTGAGCGAGCAGCTGTGTGGTGCTTCGTTGCCAGCTGGGGTCTAACCACAACATCTCGATTCTTGGAAAAGTAAGGACGGGGATCAGTAGAACTGCGACCTTGGACTTGCGGAGGGCAGACTTTGGACTGTTCAGAGGGCTGGTTGACAAAGTCCCTTGGGAGGCAGTTCTGAAGGGCAAAGGAGCACAGGAAGACTGGACACTCTTTAAGAAGGAAATCCTGGAGGCACAAGAGCAGGCCATCCCGATGTACTGAAAGATGAGCCGGCAAGGGAGAAAAACAAACTTTGGTTGGATCTCAGAAAAATTAAAAAAAAAAGGAAAGTTTATGAGCCTGGAGAAGGGGCAAGCATCTCTGGAGGACTACAAGGATGAAGCGAGGTCATGCAGAGAGAAAATCAGAAGGACTAAAGCCCAGCTAGAACTTAAATTGGCCAATTTTGTAAAAGATACTAAAAAAATGTTTCTAAAAGTATGTTAACAGTGAAAGGAGAGACACTGAGGGAGCTGGCAGAGGTGCTCACCAAGCTCCTTTCAATCATCTATCAGGAGTCTTGTCTGATTGGGGAAGTTCCACTTGATTGGAGGTTGGCAAATGTGATGCCCATTTACCAGAAAGGCCAGACTGAGGATCCGGAGAACTACAGCCCTGTCAGTCTGACCTTGGCGGCAGACAAGGTCATGAAACAGACCATCTTCAGTGCCATCACATATCACATCCAGGACAACCAGAAGATTGGGCCCAGTGAACATAGGTTTGTGAAAGGCAGGTCCTGCTTGAATAACCTCATCTGCTATAACCAGGTGACCTGCTTAGTGGACAAGGGAAAGGATGTGGTGTACCTGGACTTTAGTAAAGCCTGTGACACCATTTCCCACAGCATTCTCCTGGACAAACTGGCTGCCCATGCCTTGGACAGGCATACTCTCTGATGGGTAAAAAACTGGCTGGATAGCCAGGCCAAGGGTGCTGTGAATGGCGTTCCATCCATCTGGAGCCCAGTCACAAGTGGTGCTCCCCAGGGCTCAGTGTTGGGGCCAGTTCTGTTATAATTATCAACGGCCCTGAGGTGGGGATTGAGTGCACCCTCAGTAAGTTTGCAGATGACACTAAACTGGGCAGAAGTATTGATCTGCTTGAGGGTAAGAAAGGCTCTACAGAGGAACCTGAGCAGGCTGGAGCGATGGCTCGAGGCCAATTTTATGAGGTTCAGCAAGGCCAAGTGCCAGGTCCTGCACTGGGGTCACAACAACCCCAGGAACGCTACAGGCGTGGGGAAGAGTGGCTGGAAAGCTGCCTGGCGGAAAAGGACCTGGGGGTGTTGGTTGACAGGTGGCTGAATATGAGCCAGCAGTGATCCCAGGTGGCCAAGAGGGCCAACAGCATCCAGGTTTGGATCAGGAATTCTGTGCCCAGCAGGAGCAGGGAAGTCATCTTTCCCCTGCACTTGGCATTGGTGATGCTGCAACTCAAATGTTGTGTTCAGTTTAAGGCCCCTCACTCCAAAAAGGACATTGAGGGGCTGGACCGTGTACAGTGAAGGGCAACGAAGCTGGGGAAGGATCTGTAGCCCAAGGCTGATGGACAGCAGCTGAGGGACATGGAGGTGTTCAGCCTGGAGAAGAGGAGGCTCAGGGAGACCTTATCACTCTCTACAACTGCCTGACAGGAGGTTGTAGCAAGGTGGGTGTTGGTCTCTTCTCCCAAGTAACAAGCGACAGGATGAGAGGAAATGGCTTGAAGTTGTGCTAGGGGAGATTTAGATTATATTTTATGGAAAAAAAGTATTCACTGAAAGTATTATCAGACACTGCAATGGGCTACCCAGGGAAGTGTTTGAGTCACCATCCCTGGAGGTATTTAAAATATGGGTAGACGAGGTGCTTAGAAACATGGTTTAGTAGTGGGTAGGTACGGTTGGACTCAATGATTGTAAAGGTAATTTCTAACCACATGATTCTATAATTCTATTACTCCAGATGAGTCCAGATGAGGGAGGGAACATCAGGGATGACTTCAACCTTCAGGGACACCTGGAGGGAGCCCCGAGGGGGCAGAGCAAGTGCTGCCTTGGGCTGGTCCTGTGCTGCTGAGCTGGGCTGGGCTCCTGGGATGGAGGGAGATCACGGCAAGTGGGCAGCGCTGCCGAGAGACAGCTCTGCCCAGGAGCAGCTCCTCTGCAAAGCGCAGCAGGGCTGAGGGCACTGCCTGCAGGCACAAGGGGAGAGGAGTGAGGCAGAGAGAGGTTAAAGGCAGCCTGGTTGGAGGATGCTGAGAGCTCACTGGGGTAGAGATCTTTTCAGCCCTCTATACGGTAAGTCTCTGGCTGGAGGGCAATGCAGCTGCCCTTGCCTGAGGGGTCTCCTAAAGCTGTCACCTCCCACAGATTACAGGATCTTTAAGTACAACTCTTAGAGCTCATGGGGAGAAAAATCTTGCTGCAGGGCATAGAATCTGCAGAAACTGGTGGATTCTCCTAAAGTTGGCACATCGCACAGCCTACACAATAGGTAAGTGTATCTCTCAGAATTTCTCTGGTGCAGAGGAGGAGGATGTGCTGCAGAGCAGGGACTCCCTGCTGCACCATCAGAGGGACAGGGCATGACAGCTGCCTTCTCCCAGGGAGGGCTGCAGGGTGTGAAGGTGGGTGTGCAGGCAGGGGTGCCCAGGGCTGTCCT
>CM067102.1:1945566-1961019 GCA_034008185.1 Gorsachius magnificus | reverse complement strand
CTCCCACACCAAAGGGGCCACAGCCAAAACCTCTACCCGTGCCTCTGCGATACAGCCTACCCTACCAAAAGGCCCACAGACCTGGGGCTCAGGCCTTTCTTCCTTACTCCAGGGCCCGACGTTCGCAGTCACTCGCGCCAGAGCCCGGCCCCGGCCTGGGACCCAAAATTGCGAACGTCCAGGGATTTCTCCCACACCAAAGGGGCCACAGCCAAAACCTCTACCCGTGCCTCTGCGATACAGCCTACCCTACCAAAAGGCCCACAGACCCTGGGGCTCAGGCCTTTCTTCCTTACTCCAGGGCCCGACGTTCGCAGTCACTCGCGCCAGAGCCCAGCCCCGGCCTGGGACCCAAAATTGCGAACGTCCAGGGATTTCTCCCACACCAAAGGGGCCACAGCCAAAACCTCTACCCGTGCCTCTGCGATACAGCCTACCCTACCAAAAGGCCCACAGACCCTGGGGCTCAGGCCTTTCTTCCTTACTCCAGGGCCCGACGTTCGCAGTCACTCGCGCCAGAGCCCAGCCCCGGCCTGGGACCCAAAATTGCGAACGTCCAGGGATTTCTCCCACACCAAAGGGGCCACAGCCAAAACCTCTACCCGTGCCTCTGCGATACAGCCTACCCTACCAAAAGGCCCACAGACCCTGGGGCTCAGGCCTTTCTTCCTACTCCAGGGCCCGACGTTCGCAGTCACTCGCGCCAGAGCCCCAGCCCCGGCCTGGGACCCAAAATTGCGAACGTCCAGGGATTTCTCCCACACCAAAGGGGCCACAGCCAAAACCTCTACCCGTGCCTCTGCGATACAGCCTACCCTACCAAAAGGCCCACAGACCCTGGGGCTCAGGCCTTTCTTCCCTACTCCAGGGCCCGACGTTCGCAGTCACTCGCGCCAGAGCCCAGCCCGGCCTGGGACCAAAATTGCGAAGTCCAGGGATTTCTCCCACACAAAGGGGCCACAGCCAAAACCTCTACCCGTGCCTCTGCGATACAGCCTACCCTACCAAAAGGCCCACAGACCCTGGGGCTCAGGCCTTTCTTCCTTACTCCAGGGCCCGACGTTCGCAGTCACTCGCGCCAGAGCCCCAGCCCCGGCCTGGGACCCAAAATTGCGAACGTCCAGGGATTTCTCCCACACCAAAGGGGCCACAGCCAAAACCTCTACCCGTGCCTCTGCGATACAGCCTACCCTACCAAAAGGCCCACAGACCCTGGGGCTCAGGCCTTTCTTCCCTACTCCAGGGCCCGACGTTCGCAGTCACTCGCGCCAGAGCCCCACCCGGCCTGGGACCCAAAATTGCGAACGTCCAGGGATTTCTCCCACACCAAAGGGGCCACAGCCAAAACCTCTACCCGTGCCTCTGCGATACAGCCTACCCTACCAAAAGGCCCACAGACCCTGGGGCTCAGGCCTTTCTTCCCTTACTCCAGGGCCCGACGTTCGCAGTCACTCGCGCCAGAGCCCCACCGCCGGCCTGGGACCCAAAATTGCGAAACGTCCAGGGATTTCTCCCACACCAAAGGGGCCACAGCCAAAACCTCTACCCGTGCCTCTGCGATACAGCCTACCCTACCAAAAGGCCCACAGACCCTGGGGCTCAGGCCTTTCTTCCCTACTCCAGGGCCCGACGTTCGCAGTCACTCGCGCCAGAGCCCAGCCCGGCCTGAGGACCCAAAATTGCAACGTCCAGGGATTTCTCCCACACCAAAGGGGCCACAGCCAAAACCTCTACCCGTGCCTCTGCGATACAGCCTACCCTACCAAAAGGCCCACAGACCCTGGGGCTCAGGCCTTTCTTCCTACTCCAGGCCGACGTTCGCAGTCACTCGCGCCAGAGCCCCAGCCCCGGCCTGGGACCCAAAATTGCGAACGTCCAGGGATTTCTCCCACACCAAAGGGGCCACAGCCAAAACCTCTACCCGTGCCTCTGCGATACAGCCTACCCTACCAAAAGGCCCACAGACCCTGGGGCTCAGGCCTTTCTTCCCTACTCCAGGGCCCGACGTTCGCAGTCACTCGCGCCAGAGCCCCAGCCCCGGCCTAGGACCCAAAATTGCGAAGTCCAGGGATTTCTCCCACACCAAAGGGCCACAGCCAAAACCTCTACCCGTGCTCCTGCGATACAGCCTACCCTACCAAAAGGCCCACAGACCCTGGGGCTCAGGCCTTTCTTCCCTACTCCAGGGCCCGACGTTCGCAGTCATCGCGCCAGAGCCCCAGGCCCCGGCTGGGACCCAAAATTGCGAACGTCCAGGGATTTCTCCCACACCAAAGGGGCCACAGCCAAAACCTCTACCCGTGCCTCTGCGATACAGCCTACCCTACCAAAAGGCCCACAGACCCTGGGGCTCAGGCCTTTCTTCCCTACTCCAGGGCCCGACGTTCGCAGTCACTCGCGCCAGAGCCCCAGCCCCGGCCTGGGACCCAAAATTGCGAACGTCCAGGGATTTCTCCCACACCAAAGGGGCCACAGCCAAAACCTCTACCCGTGCCTCTGCGATACAGCCTACCCTACCAAAAGGCCCACAGACCCTGGGGCTCAGGCTTTCTTCCTTACTCCAGGGCCCGACGTTCGCAGTCACTCGCGCCAGAGCCCCAGCCCCGGACTGGGACCCAAAGTTGCGAATGTCCAGGGATTCCTCCCACACCAAAGGGGCCACAGCCAAAACCTCTACCCGTGCCTCTGCGATACATCCTACCCTACCAAAACGCCCACAGACCCTGGGGCTCAGGCCTTTCTTCCTTACTCCAGGGCCCGACGTTCGCAGTCAGTCGCGCCAGAGCCCCAGCCCCGGCCTGGGACCCAAAATTGCGAACGTCCAGGGATTTCTCCCACACCAAAGGGGCCACAGCCAAAACCTCTACCCGTGCCTCTGCGATACAGCCTACCCTACCAAAGGCCCACAGACCCTGGGGCTCAAGCCTTTCTTCCCTACTGCAGGGCCCGACGTTCGCAATCACTCGCGCCAGAGCCCCAGCCCCGGCCTGGACCCAAAATTGCGAACGTCCAGGGACTTCTCCCACACGAAAGGGGCCACAGCCAAAACCTCTACTTGTGCCTCTGCGATACAGCCTATTCTACCAAAAGGCCCACAGACCCTGGGGCTTAGAGCTTTCTTCCTTACTCCAGGGCCCGACGTTTGCAGTCACTCGCGCCAGAGCCCAGCCCCGGCCTGGGACCCAAAATTGCGAACGTCCAGGGATTTCTCCCACACCAAAGGGGCCACAGCCAAAACCTCTACCCGTGCCTCTGCGATACAGCCTACCCTACCAAAAGGCCCACAGACCCTGGGGCTCAGGCCTTTCTTCCTTACTCCAGGCCCGACGTTCGCAGTCACTCGCGCTAGAGCTACAGCCCCGGCCTGGGACCCAAAATTGGGTAAATCCTCCAGGGATTTCTCCCACACTAAAGGGGCCACAGCCAAAAACTCTACCCGTGCCTTTGAGATACATCCCACCCTACCCAAAGGCCCACAGACCCTGGGGCTCAGGGGTTTCTTCCCTACTCCAGGGCCGACGTTCGCACTAACTCTACCCAGAGCCCCAGCCCTAGTGTAGGACCCAAAATTGCAAACGTCCAGGGATTTCTCCCACACCAAAGGGGCCACAGCCAAAACCTCTACCCGTGACTCGCGATACAGTCTACCCTACCAAAAGGCCCACAGACCCTGCGGCTCAGGCCTTTCTACCCTACTCCAGGGCTTTACGTTCGCAGTCACTCGCGCCAGAGCCCCTACCCCGGCCTAGGACCCAGAATTGCCAAGGTCAAGGTATTTCTAACACAACAAAGGGGCCACAGCCAAAACCTCTGCCCTGCCTCCTAGATACAGCCTACCATACCAAAAGGCCCACAGACCCTGGGGCTCAGGCTTTCTACCCTAATCCAGGGCCCGACATTCGCAGTCACTCGTGCCAGAGCTACAGCCCCGGCCTGGGACCCAAAATTGCGAACGTCCAGGGACTTCTCCCACACCAAAGGGGCCACAGCCAAAACCTCTACCCGTGCCTCTGCGATACAGCCTACCCTACCAAAAGGCCCACAGACCCTGGGGCTTAGAGCTTTCTTCCTTACTCCAGGGCCCGACGTTCGCAGTCACTCGTGCCAGAGCCCCAGCCCCAGTGTAGGACCCAAAATTGCAAACGTCAAGGGATTTCTCCCACACCAAAGGGGCCACAGCCAAAACCTCTACCCGTGCCTCTGCGATACAGTCTACCCTACCAAAAGGCCCACAGACCCTGCGGCTCAGGCCTTTCTTCCCACTCCAGGGCCAACGTTCGCACTCACTCGCGCCAGAGCCCCAGCCCCGGCCTGGACCCAAAATTGCGAACGTCCAGGGATTTCTCCCACACCAAAGGGGCCACAGCCAAAACCTCTACCCGTGCCTCTGCGATACAGCCTACCCTACCAAAAGGCCCACAGACCCTGGGGCTCAGGGATTTCTTTCTACTCCAGGGCCTGACTTTCGCGGTCACTCGCGCCAGAGCCCCAGCCCCGGCCTGGGACCCAAAATTGCGAACGTCCAGGGATTTCTCCCACACCAAAGGGGACACAGCCAAAACCTCTACCCGTGCCTCTGCGATACAGCCTACCCTACCAAAATGCCCACAGACCCTGGGCTCAGGCCTTTCTTCCCCACTCCAGGGCCCGACATTGGCAGTCACTCGCGCCAGAGTCACAGTCCCGTCCTGGTCCCAAAATTGTAATCCTCCAGGGATTTCTCCCACACCAAAGGGGCCACAGCCAAAACCTCTACCCGTGCCTCTGCGATACAGCCTACCCTACCAAAAGGCCCACAGACCCTGGGGCTCAGGGCTTTCTTCCCTAATGCAGGGCCCGACATTCGCAGTCACTCGCGCCAGAGCCCAGGCCCCGGCGTGGACCCAAAATTGTGAACGTCCAGGGATTTCTCCCACACCAAAGGGGCCACATCCAAAACCTCTACCTGTGCCTCTGCGATACAGCCTACCCTACCAAAAGGCCCACAGACCCTGGGGCTCAGGCCTTTCTTCCCTACTCCAGGGCCCGACGTTCGCACTCACTCTAGCCAGAGCCCCAGCCCCGGCCTAGGACCCAAAATTGCGAACGTCCAGGGATTTCTCCCACACCAAAGGGGCCACAGCCAAAACCTCTACCCTGCCTCCAATACAGCCTACCCTACCAAAAGGCCCACAGACCCTGGGGCTCAGGCCTTTCTTCCCTACTCCAGGGACCGACATTCGCAGTCAGTCGCGCCAGAGCCCGTACCCGACCTAGGACCCAGAATCGCGAACGTCCAGGGATTTCTCCCACACCAAAGGGGCCACAGCCAAAACCTCTACCCGTGCCTCTGCGATACAGCCTACCCTACCAAAAGGCCCACAGACCCTGGGGCTAAGGGCTTTCTTCCCTACTCCAGGGACCGACGTTGGCACTCACTCGTGCCAGAGGCCCTGCCCCGGCCTAGGACCCAAATTGCAAGGTCCAGGGATTTCTACCACAACAAAGGGCCACAGCCAAAACCTCTACCCGTGCCTCTGCGATACAGCCTACCCTACCAAAAGGCCCACAGACCCTGGGGCTCAGGCCTTTCTTCCTTACTCCAGGGCCCGACGTTCGCAGTCACTCGCGCCAGAGCCCCTGCCCCGACCTTGGACCCAAATTGTGAACGTCCAGGGATTTCTCCCACACCAAAGGGGCCACAGCCAAAACCTCTACCCTGGCTCCTACATACAGCCTACCCTATCCAAAGGCCCATAGACCCTGGGCTCAGGGCTTTCTTCCCTAATCCAGGGCCCGACATTCGCAGTCACTCGCGCCAGAACCACAGCCCCGGCCTAGCCCCAAAACTGTAAATCCTCCAGGGATTTCTCCCACACAAACTGGGCCACAGCCCAAAACTCTACCCGTGCCTTTGAGATACAGCCTACCCTACCCAAAGGCCCACAGACCCTGGGGCTCAGGCCTTTCTTCCCTACTCCAGGGCCTGACTTCGCGCTCACTCGTGCCAGAGCCCAGCCCCGGCCTAGGCCCCAAAATTGCGAACGTCCAGGGATTTCTCCCACACCAAAGGGGCCACAGCTTAAAGCTGTTCCTATGCCTCCGCGATACAGCCTACCTTACCAAAATGCCCACAGACCCTGGGGCTCAGCGTTTTCTTCCCTACTCCAGAGCCCGACGTTCGCTGTCACATAGACCAGAGACCCAGCCCCGGCCTGGCGGGAGAAATTGTGAAGGTCCAGGGATTTCTCCCAGACCAAAGAGGCCACAGCCAAAACCTCTACCCGTACTTCTTCTTTACAGCCTACCCTACCAAAAGACCCACAGACCTTGGTGATCAGGGATTTCTTCACTCCTACTGGGCCCGACGTTCACAGTCACTCTAGGCAGAGCCGCAGCCCCGGTCTAGTACGCAAAATTGCGAACGTCCAGGGATTTCTCCCACACCAAAGGGGCCACAGCCAAAACCTCTACCCGTGCCTCTGCGATACAGCCTACCCTACCAAAAGGCCCACAGACCCTGGGGCTCAGGTCTTTCTTCCCTACTTTACGGCTCGACATTTGCATTCACTCTACCCAGAGCCCAAGCCCCGGTCTGGGACCAAAATTGCGAACGTCCAGGGATTTCTCCCACACCAAAGGGGCCACAGCCAAAACCTCTACCCGTGCCTCTGCGATACAGCCTACCCTACCAAAAGGCCCACAGACCCTGGGGCTCAGGCCTTTCTTCTCTACTTCAGGGACCGATGTTCGGAATCACTCGTTCCAGAGCCCCAGCCCCGGTCTGGGACCCAAAATTGCGAACGTACAGGGATTTCTCCCACACCAAAGGGGCCACAGCCAAAACCTCTACCCGTGCCTCTGCGATACAGCCTACCCTACCAAAAGGCCCACAGACCCTGGGGCTCAGGCCTTTCTTCCCTACTCCAGGGTCCGACGTTCGTAGTCTCTCTAGCCAGAGTCCCAGCCGGATGCTGGCCTCAGGTAGGCAAACTTTCCAGTACTGACAAAGAAGGAGACCACAGCCAGTTGAGGGACGTACCTGGAATAAGATTTTTGCCATTCCTGCTGTGAAGGGATCCTCAACACAGCCCTGAAGATCTGCACTTAGGACAGCACAATGAAAACAGAACATGCAAATACAATACAAATGCCAAAGACAATAAGCCCAGCCTCCCTGAATTAGGAGTCAGAGCAGGAGAGCTTTATTTAGCCAGCAAGTGAATACCACCACTTCAGCGAGGCCAGCGATGACCCAAGTTCATCCAGCTGACACAGAGCAGTTCATGAATAGGAAGCCCATCCCACTGGGGTCTCCAATCATTTGGCTACTCCCAAACTGTGTTGGTTCTTCTTTCAGCAGTCCTTTGATTAGCCCCATGATGATATAATCAAGGAAGAGTCTAATGGTTTTCATAGTATTCCTGGATCAAGTTTTTCCTCACTTGTTTCAGCTGGAATAGGAAAGATGCCCACTGGCCCTCATCCTCCCATCATGCTCAACAGGGAATAGCCTGACTCCATTTCCTTGCTGATACTCAGGAAGGCATGGGAAGGCTGTTGTCAGGTCTCCCCAAAGCCTTCTCTTCTCCTGGCTTTTCACCATTGCATTCAAGGTGGCCATTGGCATCATGGCCCGTATTAGGAAGAGCACTGCCAGCAAGTTTTTGGAGTTGATCCTTTGACTCCACTCATCGCTTCTACAATCTGTCTTGCTCACTTCCAGCAGGGTTTTCGACCCTAACACCTCACTGTCACTGCAGCCAAAGCTGCCCTCCATATCTTCTAGCAGTCCCACCTTGTTTTCTTCTGGAAAACCCATCCCGAAGAGCAGTCCCAACCATTTTGGGTCAGAGATCAGCTTCCAACTTCCCTTCAACCATGGCCTTCCAGCAGAGGTCCACAGTCTTCCATGTTCCCAGTGATTACCAGGTCCTAAAATTGTGTTCCTTTCTCCAACTGCCTTAGAGGACATCTCATCCTCTTCCTAACCGTCCTCAGGCACTGCAGGGATCCTCACTAGAAGACCATTGTCCATCAAAGAGTTAGTGATCCATGCAACAGGAAACCTGAGTAGACCCAGGCCTCTGCTGTACTGTGCTCCACGTACAGCTTGGCCTTCAGGCTGTGTTGTGCTGAGCATATCCCTGGGTTGCAGAATGAATTTGCTTGTAATGAGAAGTCTGCAGGCAGTTCCCAGCTGGTACCAGTGATTAGGTCACCTGCCTGTCCTTCCCTGTATCTAAAACTGCCACAACAAATTTCCACATGAACAGCCTTTTGTGGGGGCAGTAAAAATGATGACTTGATTTTTTTTCCTTCTAAGAAAACAGTGGAAGAGCTCACAGGAGCAAAACGGGATAACCCTTCAACAGACAGGACCTGGAAGACTTGCTGCACTAGCTGAGCAGACAGAAGTAGCCTTACCATGATCTTCCAAGCCACGTGCCTGCTGCTGACCTTTCAGCTGCTTGGATAAACACAACCAAACCGTGCCTGCTGCTTCCCAGCAGGTACTTAGGCAGAAAGGACTTGACAGCCATATCCAAGGCCTTTTCCTGGGAGGGCCTACCAGGGACTTTGGGAAAGGGATTTAACAATCAACTTGACAACCATGTGTCTTCTGCTGGTCTGTCAGAGACACAGGCAGCTGTGTGCCTAAAAGCACCTATCCCAGCCATAATTCAAGGGCTGACCTGTCAGCTGCTTCAGAAAGCGGTGACCTCACAGTAACTTTCCCAGCCATGTTCCTCCTGCTGGCCTATCAACTCCAGAGACAGATGTGATCTCACAGCCACCTTCACAGCCTTGTGCCTCCTGCTGGCCCTCGAGATCCGGAGGCACAGTTGAACTCACCATAGCATTCCCGCCCATCTCCTCCTTGTGGCCTGTGAGCTGATCAGAGGCACGTAACCTCACACTCCTCTGCCAACACTGTGGGACTGCTCTGGGATGTGACAATCCCTGCCCTGCCTTCCAGGGGCCAAACAGCTGAAATTTGGGTTAGGAGAGGGGATGAAGATGAGGGGGTTAGAGCATGGAAAGGAGGGCTGTGGGGGTTAGATGTTCAGGGTAGGGCTTAGAGAATATAGCTCACCTGTCCAGTTTAGCGATTGGGCAAAGGCTTAGAAGGAGGGTGTGGTGTTCTGCTGAGGGTGTCTGGTTCATGTTTAGGGTCTGGGCTAGTTTTGTGGAGTTGAGTTTTGTTTGGGCCTGGGGTGAGGGCTGTGGTTAAGGCATGTTGATAGTAGGGATGAGGGCTGGGGATTAGGGTTATCAATAGGGTAAGAGGAAGAGGGGTTATTTCTGGCTTATATATTGCTGCTTCTCTCTTTTGAGTGAGAGGATGGCTGGGGCCTGGAGCACATTATTGTCAAGGAGAGGCTGAGAACGCTGAGATTTTGAGAAATCCCTTAGAGCCAACCACTGGAGCAAGGACCCAGGCCATTTGGTAGGATCTCAATCAATGGACTCCTTTAATATTTGTGAAGAAAAGGCCATGAACACCTGATCAAGCTGGAGCTGTCTGAGAAAGAGCTTGGCTGAGAGACCAGCTGTGGTAAGAGCTATGGGACTTGCTGTGTTATGAGGGTCAGAAGGAAACTGGTCCCCTTTTTATTGATCATGGCAGTGGAGTTGGGTGTCAGTGAGCCCCAGAGGAGGACAGGGGTGACCATGCAGCAAAGGTCCCTCCTCAGGGCTGGGGTGTTTGGCCAGAGATGGAAATGGCTGGTGCGTGAGATTGATCTGGGGCAATTTTTGTGGGGAAGCTCAAACTTCCCCTGGCACAGACCAGGCCCCTCTCTTCTGCAGCTATGTGTCCATGCATCCATCACCATGTCACCTGGCTCTGCACCGTGAGTGCTGGCTGCCCGTACCTTGCACACTAACACAGCTCAGCTCTACACTGGCGTTTTTCTCTCCCCGGGTTCTTCCCAGCCCAGCCCAGCCCGTCCCCAGCTCTCCCCACCTCCACTGCCCTTTCCAGACCCCAGCCCAGCCCAGCAACCCAGTCTGGACTGGCTCAGTGTCACTGCCCACCACAGGGTGCTGCAGAGCTAAGGGGAATCACCCCACAGCCCCAGCCCCTCTGAAGGGCACAGCAGATGCTGGGGGGAAGAGAGGGGGCTTCAGGCTTCCCATCAGCCCCAGGGCTGGTGCTGGCCCCAATGGCATGAGAAGACAGAGGCTACTCACTCTCAGGCTTTCCTGAATTCAGTTTGTAGGTGATCCCAAACCTGGACTGAATTTTCCCCTTGCTCTGCTCCCACCAGTCCCACTCTCCATGACAGCACAACAGTCCTGGCCCTGGGGGTCCTCAGGCAGCTCCTGCATCTTTCCAGTTACACCTCCCTGTGACTGCTGAGTCCCCACTGACTCCCATGGTGCTGCAGAGTTCTTGTTATTGAATACCTTCATTTACTGCTTTTGTTCTGGGGGACTTCATGTTTGAGGGTGTTTCACCTTCTGAGTCTCCATTCCTTCTAATTCTAGTGCATGTGGTGAGCCCCCATCATCTCCTCACACCTCAAAGTTTATTTAAGTAGGATCCTGCCATATATGAAAATACCTGAAGAGGCAATGGCGACCTCATGGACAACTTCCCTTGCCACTGGAAAACAAGAAGAGAGCTTTTAAATCCAGAAAATTTGATCCATTCGAAACCAATGATTTAATGAGTTTAACCTGAAAAGCACTGAGAACAAAAGGAGAAGAGAAATATTAAAAGACCAATTCCCTGGACATCTTCTTGGAAACAACTTTGGAGGAACAGCCTGGCCTTTAGGTACTCACCGAAGGGATCCGCTTTAATGAAGAGCTGGTATCTGGCAGGCTGCATGTGAAACAGTGTTATGAAAAGATAAGAAACAACAATACAAATTCTCAACAGAAAGGTTATATACCCAGAAAATGATCTCTAACAAGAGTTATTACTAGAGAAATAATGAGAATTATGGTGTAAGATAAAATCTGGGCAATGTGCAGAGGAAGGGAAGCAGGTTATTGTCACTGAAACAGCACCCACTGCATCAGTTTCCAAAGGGAATCCTTCATTTACTGGTTCCTCATGCTGTAGATGAGGGGATTCACTGATGGAGGCACCACCAAGTACAGCACTGCCACCACCAAGTGCAGAGATGGGGAGGAGATTGAAGGGGGCTTTAAGTGGGCAAACACTGCAGTGCTGAGAAACAAGGAGACTATGGCCAGGTGAGGGAGGCATGTAGAAAAGGCTTTGTGCCATCCCTGCTGAGAGGGGATCCTCAACACAGCCCTGAAGACCTGCACAATGAAAAGGAAAAAAACAAAGTCCACAGGCACAGGGACACCAGGGACACTTGGAGGGAGGAGTCCTTGGGCTGGTCCTCTGCTGCTGAGCTGGGCTGGGCTCCTGGGATGGAGGGAGCTCATGGCAAGTGGGCAGCACTTCAGAGGCACACCACTGCGAAGTGCAGCAGGGCTGAGGGCACTGCCTGCAGGAAGCAAGAAGAGAGGAGCAAGGCAGAGAGAGGTTACAAGCAGTCTGGAGTATTAGGATGCCTAGAGCTCACTGGTGGAGAAATCTTCACATCCCTTTGTGTGGTAAGTCCCTGGCTGCAGGGCGATGCAGCTTCTGTTCCTGGAGGGAGCTCCTAAAGGTGGCACATCCCACAGTTGATGGTATCTGTGAGTACAACTCTCACAGTTTCTCTAGTGTAGAGGAGGAGGATGTGCTGCAGATCAGGGACATTCCTTCTGCACCATCAGAGGGATAGAACATGACGGTTTCCTTCTCCTAATGGCTGCAGGGCTATAAAGGTGGATGTGCATTGGTGGGTGCCCAGGGCTGTCCTTCTAAGCAGGGGCACTGTGTCCATGAGGATTGTGTGCTGGGGCAGAGACTCTGTCTCCTGCCAGGGTCAGCACTCAGCCTGTCTGGGAAGTGACCACGGTGCTGTGGGAAGACGCTGTGGGTGGAAGGAGAAACCCCCAGCAGGGCAGAGTCCTGCTGTTGAGAGGGTGTTGCTTGCGTCAGGGCAGCTCACAGCTCCACATCACCCCCAGGGACATTTCCAAGGGGATATCTGAAGGAGAAGATCAAAGCAGGGTTTGCCATAAAGATAAGGAGCTTTCCTGAGTCTGTCTTTCCAGTTTCCTATTCCAGGGGAGTAAGGAGGGGGAGAGAAAAGGATAAATTGGAAATGAACTCTGATATTTAGGAAGTCACTGAGATTCCTGAAGTGCACCTTTGAGTGATTATTATGACTTAAGAGAGCCTGGTAAAGTGCCTTCAGCCCCTCTTCTTTCTATGGCCAGCACCAGCATCACCTTTGTTGGACACATCAGGGTTCTTAAACTCTGAATTTTTCCACTTGCTAAGAGCAACATATGCCCAGCCAGTGCCGTGCAAACAGGCAGGTTTCTGTAGGGCCAGGGGGAGTGCACAGAGGGTGGGGTGGGGTCTATGTGTGCTAATACGGAACAGACATGGAACAGGGAAATACCTCACAGGCTGAGAATGTCCAGGCAGCAGGGCTATGGTCAGGGAATGAGAGGAAAATAAACCCAGAAATGCTGTGGGAGGGAAAATTCAGAGAACTGCATATGATCCACTCCAATGCCAAGCCCTTCCTCTGAGAAAGCCCCCTGACCTCCTCTCCCAGCCAGCAAAGCCTCTGCCCTCAGGGCTGGGGGCTCCAAGGTGGGAACCAGCTCCTCTGCAGCCAGAGCTCCAGCAGAGCCATGGGGCAGCTCTCCAGCGCCGTGGCCATTTCCCTCTGCAGAGCCCAGGGGCTGAAAGCAGCTGCCCGGCAATGGTGGTGCCTGGGAGGTGCCTCTGCCATGGCCTCTCCCAGCCAGACCATCACTGTATTTTTCTTTCTTTCTCCACTTTTCTGTGTTATTGTTGTCATAATTTCATTCTTGCTGCCAGGCTGCCCGGGGAGGTGGCAGAGTCACACACTGATCTTGTGTTTCCACCCATGCAAGTTTGTCCATAGGAACATGTGTCCCAGGTTTCCTCTAATCTCTGGGGCTGTGTGCAACGCAGCCTGTGGGGCTGGAGAATAGGCTGTTTTTTCCTTAACCGGATGCTGCCGTTAGGACACTTGTCTATCTTATTGGGGCTATCTTCCAAGGTGTGATTTGCCCTCCAGAATGTGAACCTGTCCCCTTGAAACCTATTCCTGTTTCCTGAAAGCCCCATGGAGAAGCACAAAGATTCTATGCCTGAACACATCTTGTTGGTGTGGTAAAAGGACCCATGGGTGTCCTTGGCTAGAAATGTGTGCTAAGACCTTGAGAAAGGGTGGGACATTTAGCTGTCTGTAGTGGATCCCTCTGTTCTCAGCAGTCTGGTTGTTTTTCAGGGTGAAAGAAGGCTGTAATCACCCTCCCAGCCCATTGAAGAACAAGGCGACGGCAGCTCAGAACAAGTCATAGGGACAGACCAGCTGCCCTCACCCTACACTAAGGCACAGGCAATCCTTTGGCCTCAGAAGGCTCTGTTCTCCCTGAGTGCAGCTGAAATGATGAGGGTACCTGACACCCAGGAAAACTCTGCTGGTAAGATGGGGGGAGGTTTAAAAATGCAGAACTTCTAAAACTATATTCTGGTATCCCCATTCCATAGAACTAAAAGTGCAGATGCTGACAAAAACTCCTGCATTAGGAGCACTTTCGTCTGCCAAGTCAAACACCAGGACTGAACCTGCCCCCACCGTTCCCATGAGCTCACTGCTGCAGAGCAGGGCTGACTTCTAAGCAGACAGTGGGCAGAGGCCCTGCTCCTCTCGGCATGCTCAAACAGCACAAGCCAGGGCTACAGCCATGGAGCTGAAGGAAGGTCTCCTGGAAAGGGAATCATAGAATCATAGAATGTTTTGGGTTGGAAGGGACCTCTAGGTCATCTAGTCCAACCCCCCTGCAGAAGCAGGGACACCTTTACCCAGATTAGGTTGCTCAGAACCCCGTCCAACCTGGTCTTCAATGTTTCCAGGAATGGGGCCTCCACCACCTCTCTGGGCAACCTGTGCCAATGTCTCACCACCCTCACTGTAAAGAATTTCTTCCTTAGATCCAGTCTAAACCTACCCTGGTTTAGTTTAAAACCATTACCCCCTGTCCTGTCACAGATGGCCCTACTAAAAAGATTTTCCCCATCTTTCCTATGGGCCCCCTTTAAGTACTGAAAGGCCGTAATCAGGTCTCCCCTCATCCTTCTCTTCTCCAGGCTTCTCCAAGCCCAACTCTCTCAGCCTGTCCTCATAAGAGAGGTGCCAGCCCTTGGATCATCTTTGTGGCCCTCCTCTGGACCCGCTCCAATAGTTCCATGTCCTTCTTGTGCTGAGGGCTCCAGAGCTGGATGCAGTACTCCAGGTGAGGTCTCACCAGAGCAGAGTAGAGGGGCAGAATCACCTCCCTCAACCTGCTGGCCACGCTTCTCCTGATGCAGCCCAGAGTACGGTTGGCCTTCTGGGCTGCCAGTGCACATGCCAGCTCAAGTCCAGCTTTTCATCCACCAGCAGCCCAAGTCCCTCTCGGCAGGGCTGCTCTCGATCCTTTCTTCCCCCAGCCTGTATTGATACTGGGGTTACCCCAACCCAGGTGCAGGACCTTGCACTTGGCCTTGTTGAACCTCATGAGGTTCACACAGGCCCACCTCTCCAGCCTGTCCAGGTCTCTCTGGATGACATCCCGTCCTTCTGGTGTGTCAACCACACCACTCAGTTTGGTGTCATCCGCAAACTTGCTGAGGATGCACTTGATCTCACTGTCTATGTCATTGATGAAAATATTAAACAGCACCGGTCCCAGTACAGACCCCTGAGGGACACCACTTGTCACCGGTCTCCATCCGGACATCGAGCTGTTGACCATTACCCACTGGATGTGACCATCCAGCCAGTTCCTTATCCACCGAACAGTCCACCCATCAAATCCATAGCTCTCCAATTTAGAGAGAAGGATGTTGTGGGGGACCGTGTCAAAGGCTTTGCAGAAGTCCAGATAGATGATGTCCATTGGTTTTCCCTTGTCCACTGATGCTGTCACACCATCATAGAAAGTCACTAGGTTCGTCAGGCAGGACTTGCCCTTGGTGAAGCCATGCTGGCTATATCAAATCATGTCCCTAGCCTCCATGTGGCTTAGCATAGCTTCTAGGAGGATCTGTTCCATGATCTTCCCAGGCACAGAGGTGAGGCTGACAGGTCGGTAGTTCCCAGGGTCTTCCTTTCTACCCTTTTTGAAAAGGGGCACAATGTTTCCCTTCTTCCAGTCCCAGGGACTTCACCTGACTGCCATGACTTTTCAAATATCATGGAGAGTGGCTTGGCGACTACATCGGCCAATTCCCTCAGGACTCTGGGATGCATCTCATCAGGTCCCATGGACTTATGTGCATTCAGGTTCCTCAGGTGGTCATGAACCTGAGCTTCTCTTACAGCGGGAGGGGTTTTATCCTCCCGATCCCCTCATGCTTTCCATTGGTCG
>CM067102.1:1929506-1945066 GCA_034008185.1 Gorsachius magnificus | reverse complement strand
CTACAGCCAGCATGCAAACCCCCCAGATTCCCAAATGTGCAGGAATACCTACCATAGCCTGCCCCCACCCCCCCAAATGCAAAAACCACTCAAACACCGAGAATCAGACTCCTCTCAGATGGGAACAAATTATAGGTTCACACTACAATGCGTACCTGTCTCTACTCTAAAAGCAAGAACAGCAAACACATCTCATAAGGAATCTCTCCACGTAGAGGAAACAGGATCAACAGCTTGGGTCTCAGAAAAATCGACGCCAAGAACAAACCCAACAGCATCATCCTAAAAGTTACCATCGCTGGAGTTCAAACCCCATGTCCCGGAAGGCCTAAAAATCTAAGGCTGCTTTGGGACATTAAAATCGACCCCATGACAACAAACACTAATGGCAGCTTGAGCAAGGAAGATACAACCTGAATGCCTCTGCAAACCAACAGCCGTACAGAAAGTTAACACCCTGAGACCCCTAGCAGAGAACACAACGCTTGAGGGATATTTACAGAACAGAGATCCTTCTAACGATTACCGAGGAGTTCTTGGCAATCAGGTCACTATCATCTGTGCATTCTGAAAACAGCATCAATACAGAAAAAGACATTAGTCAATTCGTCAGTATTGTGTCAAACTCTGGAGCCCTCAGCACAAGAAGGACATGGAACTGTTGGAGCGGGTCCAGAGGAGGGCTACTAAAATGATCCGAGGGCTGGAGCACCTCTCTTATGAGGACAGGCTGGGAGAGTTGGGCTTGTTCAGCCTGGAGAAGAGAAGGCTGCGGGGAGACCTGATTACGGCCTTTCAGTACCTAAAGGGGGCCTATAGGAAAGATGGGGAAAATCTTTTTACTAGGGCCAGCTGTGAGAGGACAAGGGGTAATGGTTTTAAACTAAACCAGGGTAGGTTTAGACTGGATATAAGGAAGAAATTCTTTACAATGAGGGTGGTAAAACACTGGAACAGGTTGCCCAGAGAGGTGGTGGAGGCCCCATCCCTGGGAACATTCAAGGACAGGTTGGATGGGGCTCTGAGCAACCTGATCTAGTTAGTGGTGTCCCTGCTCACTGCAGGGGGGTTGGACTAGATGACCTCTAGGGGTCCCTTCCAACCCAAAACATTCTATGATTCTATGATTCTATGATTCTATGATTCTATATGAATATGTAATTAAATGGCACCTCGGAGAACCCCTTTACAGATAGAAAAGCAGAACTTTTTATGTAACATTGCACTTGTATCATCCCGATGCACTAACAGGACATTTCAAGAGATCTTTGGGTTCGAGAACACAATACAAGCAGCAAAATCTTTTTCATTTAGTTAAAATAGAATGTATTCACCAAAAATGCTCTGCCATAAAACTTCAGGACTGCCCTGATATGGTCAACATGTAGCGCTGGGATAAAAATCACGGTTAGAAATGAAGGATGAAGCGATGCTCAACAGCATCTGAGCGGCAATGCCTTTGGTGCAGAAAAGCAGCGACATTGACAAGAACTGCCCAAGGGTAAGTGAGATACAGAGAGCGCTCCCGCCCAAGATGGCTTTAAAGGGTCTGCATCGGTTGTACCTCACAGATGCACTCCTGAGCCAAAATGTCGCTGGGGAGCAGCTTCCGCAGCAGCCACAAAACCAGCTTGGCAATGCAGTGGAGTAAAACAATTGGAAGACAAAACTCTGTCACCAAACCCACCTTTCTTCCCTCAAATTAGCCATCTCTTCTATTTCTATCACCTCCAGCTTTCTCCACCAGATCTCAAAGAAAACTGGCAAGTTTGTTATTATAAGATATCCCCCCACATTTCCTTATCATTTGACCTAGAAGAATTCCAGGAAACCCAAACTTTCGCAGGCACTCTACATCGCGCATCAACCTCATATTCTTCCCCACCCAGCGCTGTGTCTAGAACACAGATCTGAAGGCCGTTGTCAGAACAGCGACGACAAAAGCACAGCTCTGTCAGGCCCCCAACACCAGTCACAGCTACCAATGGTGGCCGAATCACACTCTTGCTTCCCACCCCGTGCCCGCTGCCACCACCCACCTTCCTTGGTCTGGGCGTTGGTCACCAGCAGGTCGCAGTTGGACGCCTTCAGCTTCTCGCGGGCCATGATCTGGCGCTTGAGGTTGCAGAGGGAGATGTGGAGGCCGTTGAAGGTGATGGTGTCATAGCTCAGTTTTGAAGCAAATTTGTAGTGGACGCACGACATGGTCGCGGCCAGGTGGTGCCTGCTCGACGGCGTCTCCAACGTTAGATGAGCTCACGGCCTCTGCACCGGGTTAGGACCCCTCGCTGCCCAAGCGGGTGGGTGGAAAATGGGAAGAGATCCCCACGGCACCAGCTTGGTCTCTGCTCCCTCTCTAAACACGCAGCACTCCCAGTCCCCAACGCCCCTGCCTCAGTGTTCCGTCAAGGGGTTTCCAAGCCGACAACCTAACATTCCGCTACGAGCACATCACTGCTCATGTGCAAGAGGATGCTGCACCCACCCCCCCAACCTCGCGTGACTCAGTACATGGTCACCGAAGGCGCACGTCACATGGCCATGGTGGCCCCGTGCTTTTTGTCCTAATGCCGAGCGCTCGCTAGGAGCGGAGGGGGGGGGCTGTCACCATCCTAGGACTCTGGTGTCCCTGCTGTCCACCAGCCTGTCACTGCCTGGTGTGCTGTCAACCCCCAGGCCTCTCACTGCCTGGTGTCCCCTCCTGTCACCTCCTGGGCCTTCTCCACGCGGTGTCCTGTCACCCTCTGGGCCTGTGGTGACCCTTCTGTCACTCCTTGAGCTGTCACTAACCACTGTCCCTTACTGTCACCCCCCAGGCTGTCACCACCCGGCGTCCCCTCCTGTCAGCAGCCAGCCAGGACAAGGCAGCCTGGGGGACAGGCAGTGGGCTTTGCTGTCTGGTGCTTGGCTGCCTGCACCCCAGGGCCAGCGAAAGGATGGGACATCTCAGGGTGTTGGACTGTTTCTTGTTGCATTTATGTTCAGTCTCAGAAGCCAACGACTGTTCACAGTTATGGCTATAAACCAAGGGACTTCCCCCACTGGGGCACATCCACAGTGGCTTGAGCTCTGGAGAGGAGGACTAAAAAGTAAGGAATGAGCCACGGGGGTAAGGAGGTGCCCTCAGCCCCGGGGCTGCAGCACGGAGCCAGCACCGGCTGGGGCTTTGCTGGGAAAAGCCAGGCAGGGGTGTCCCTGACACCCCACACGTGTACCCAGCCCCAGGAGCAGGAAACCTCTCCCTCTGCCCAACGCCACCATGGGATCCAGAAAGCACCTCCATGGTCCTGAGCCATGTCTCCTTAACCAGAGGCCTACAAAGAAAGAAAATTGTCCAGAATTAAGCTGTGCTCAAGGATTTGCTGGCCTGGTGGTGCCATTCCTGGGGAGGGCTCAAGGAACAGGGCAGGTGCCCGTACCTGCAGGCAGGCGGTGGAGTGTGCGCAGCGGGAGTGAGCGGTGGTTTGTGAGGCTGTGGAACGGCTTTGGGCTTTAAATGTGCCCAGGCTGGTACGCCTGGTTCCTTTCTCCTAGCAGGTGGCATTTAGAGCTTAAATTGAAATTTTTTTAAAAGCACTACGCACAATTAAAAAACAAAAAATAATGACTGGGTGATTTTTTTCGAATGAGCTGGTCTTTTTTCCCCAGCCCTGGCCAATCTGCAAGGCAATGCTCGCACCAATGTTGGGGTGCAGGACCTGGAAGGGCTTTTGCAGGCAGCACATCCTTGAGGCTCCGGTAATGCCGTTCCTGGGCAGTGCTCAAGAAATGGGGCAGTTGCCCATAGCTGCTACTTTTGGTCTCTCCCCATTGCTCTCTGTCCTGCTGCCTCCCCTGCTTTTATCTCCTCCCTCTCTGTCTTTAGGTCATCACTCCTTTTTTTTTTCTTCTGCTCTCTTTGATATTTCCTAATTCTTGTTGCTATTATCTTTGTTCCCCAGATCTTTCCTTCCTGCTCTCTCTTTTTACTTTTCTATCACTGTGTCCTGCTTCCCAGCCTTATTCTTCCTCTCTTTCTCCTTCTTTCCTGATGCTTATCCCTGTTGTTCTCCCTTCACCCCGCTGGCCCCCTCCCCTCCAGCTCTTTCCTGCTCTCTCCCTCTGTTGGCTCATCACCAAGGTTTTTCCTTCCCCCTCTCCCTTTCCCAGCTCCCCCTGCTCTCCCCGCCACCCTGTCCTTCTCTTATCCCTCTGCCCGCCTTCCATTCCTGTCTGGCCACCCCACTGCCCTGTCCCACACCTCCCTGCCGCTCTCTTCCTCTCTCCTCTTCCTCCTCCCGGCTCCACTGGGGCTCTGTGACTGCTCCTGTGTGGAGAAATATGGGGGTGCCAGTGCCGCTGCAGCTCCCCCTCCTAACCCCTCAGGGAGGGGGGCTCACCTGCTGCCTGCTCGCCAGGCAGGGGAGAGCTGTGGGGAGAGAAAACGGTGGGGTCAGTGTAGGGTGGGCAAAGAAGGAATGGGGGGAAATGGGAGGGGTCACCTGCGTGCAAAGCAGATCCCCGTTCTCCTGCCAGAGCACTTCCAGCTTTCTACGGGACGGCTGGGGGGAGTGATGGCAATGGAGGGCAGTGTGGGGTGGAATCCCCCCAGAGCATGGCAGCAGACCCTCCCAAGATGGCTGTGAAGTGGGGGAGGACCATCTGAAGATGGCGGCCAAGTGGGGGTGGACCCTCCCAAGATTGCAGCCAAGGGGCATGAACCCTCCCAAGGTAGCAGCCAAGGAGCGTGGACCCTCCCAGGATGGCCAGCAAGAAGGGGTGCAGACTCTGCCAAGGTGGCGGCCACGAGGGAGGGCAATCCCTCCCAAAATGGAGGCCAAGAGGGAGGGAAGACCCTCTCAAGATGGTGGCCAAGATGTGGACCCCACCAAGATGGTGGCCAAGAGTAGTGGATGGACCCTACAATGATGGCAGCCAAAAGGGGGGTTGTTCCCGGCACCACAATGGTGGCAAAAGTTGGGGGATGGTCTTTGGCATTAAACTGGTGGTCCCAGGCCGGTGGGTCTCACCCATCGCGGGCATCCAGGACATGGCGGGCGTCCCCCAGGGCCACCCGGGCACGGCAGGTGTCTTCCTGGGGGAAGGCCAGCAGCAGGTCGGCCTGCGCCCCTGGAAGCACCAGAGCTGTGAGGCGCAGAGGCGAAAGGAGCCGTGGGGCCGGCCCCACAGCGGGCATGGGGCAGGCTGGCCCCTCCATCCTCCTCCTCCTCCCCTGGGAGCTGCGGGCAAAGCGCGTGAGGGCGATGTCGGCCGGGCTCCTGAAGAAGGGCTTCTGCTGCGGGCGCATCTGTGGGGAGGGAAGGAGGTGGCCAGCGATGGCGTCGGAGGATGGAGGTGCCACACCCAACATGGCGGCCAGGACCCCGCCCCAAAATGTCAGGTTATGAGGGGAAAAAACGTTGGCATGATGGGAGGGGGAAGCCTGTTTACAGACATGGCATCTCCCTGCCGGATATTTCATGGATATGAGGTGAGGGGGTTCCTCCTTTCCGCCATTTATGGATATAAAGTGAGGGGGGGTCCCTCCTTTCCCCCACTGTGTGGGGTTCAAGGTGTAGGAGGTCCTGGCATTTTGCCATTTTAGGGGTTCAAGGTGAGGGGGGTCCCCCCCTTCCAGATATTTTAGGGCTGTAAGGTGAAGGTGGGGGTGTCCCTCCCTTCCACCATCTTAGGGGATCCGGGGGTGTGCGTGGGCCCCCCCGTTCCGTGGGGCTGGAGGGGCTCCTGCCTGCGCCCCCGCACGCCTGGCAGGGGACGTGGCTGCCGCTGGGGAGGGCAAAGCGGCTCCCTCTGGGCGGCAGCAGCGGGTGCAGGGGAACCAGTCCGTGCTGGGAGGGGGTGAGGAGGAGGAAGGGGGGCAGCCGCCTGCTCGTGTCCCCCCACCGTGTCCCCTCCTGTCCCCACCGTGACCCTCGGCTATGGGGGTGCCGGGACCCCCTTCACACCTCGGGCTGTGAGGAAATGGCCGTGGGGAAGGGCGGGAAGCCTGAGGGGGGGAGCCACAGCCGAAAGGGGGGGAAGGGGGGGAACCACAGGTACCTGTGGGGAGAGGGTGGGTGTTGGGGGGTGGTGTTCGAAATGACACCCCCCCTCAGCACCGTGTCGGCCTCACCCCCTCCTCCTCCTCCTCCTCCTCCCGGCTCGGCCTCCATCTTGTCACAGGACTGGGCGCGTCGTGTGCGTTTGGGTTTGGGGGGAAACTGCCAGTGGCTCCCCGGCAAGGTCCCAGGGTGGGGGCGATACCTCCGCCATCCCCCTGTGCCCCCTGCAGGGCCCCCAAAGCCCCCCCATCCCCCCGTGCCCCCTGCCCCCCCGCTATCCCAGCATGCCCTGCAGCAGGGGGCACCCACCTGCAGGGGCAGTGGGCGGAGCCTCTGGGTGGCCCCGCCCCCTCCCTCCCCACGGGGGCTCTGCGCTGCTGCTGGCCACGCCCCCGGGCTGGGCGGGGCCTGGGGGCACCACGTGGTGGGCAGGGGTGGAGCTTCATCCCTGGCCCCGCCCCCAAACACAGCGCCCCCTGCGGGGAGGGAAGCCCCGCCCCCTCCATCGCCCTGGGGCCGTTGCTGCTGGGGTGGCTGGGGCCGGGGGGAGATTTTTTTGGGAGGAAAAAAAGGGGGTTTGGGGAGGGGGGCGGGGCTGGGGCAGGGCTGCAAAGTTGTGGGCGGGGCTGTGAGGTTGTGGGCGGGGCCACCCACCAGTGGGCAGTGGCTCTGTGCACAGGGGCGGGGCCATCTCAGGGCTGATGGGGGGGCAGAGCCAGTCCGATATGGGGGGGCCCTCAGTGTCACCTGGGGGGTCATGGGGTCTCCGGGGTGTGGGGGTCACAGGGGTCCAGGAGGGGTTGGGAGGGGCACGGGGGGGGTCTCACCTATGGAGGGGGAGGAGGGGCAGATGATGAGGAAGCGCTTTGGCCACCGCAGGGCTAGTGAGGCCTGGCAGGGGCACCCCAACCCCTCCGATGGTCTCAGCCCAAATCCCAAGAGACCCCCCCCTCAAATCCCCAGGGACCCCCACAAACCCCCTTAGGTCCCCGCAAACCCGCTTGTGATATCCCACACTTCCAAGACCCCTCCAAACATCCTGCCCCCCCCCAAATCTCTAGGGACCCCCCCAAGCCCAATAAGACTCCACCAAATCTCCTTGAACCTCGCCCAGATGCCCCCTCCCCAAACTCTACAGGACTCTCGAAGCCCCTGTAGGCTCACCCATTTCCTGTGTCCTCCCTACCCAATTAGGGGTCCCTCCCCGATTTTGGGGTCCCCCCCTCACGATGGGGGTGCCAAGCTCCTCCTCAATGCTGCTGGGGGGTTCTGTCCCTCTCCCCTCCTCCCAATTCCTTTGGGTTCCTGGCCCTGTGCTGGGCATGGGGGGCAGGGAGAGTTGGGGGGAGGCACCACCAAGTTTAGGGGTCCTGAGCAGGATTTTGGGGTCCCACCAAAGCATTTCAGGAACCCACCAGGAGTTTTAGTTTCTTAAAAGGGGGTATCGGGTTCCCAACAGTGGGTATTGGGGTCCCACGGGGATTTTGGGTCCCACCAAGGGAGTTTAGGGCTCCTGGAAAGATTTTTGGGTCGCACCAATAGAGTTTTTGGGCCCTATAGAAGATTTTGGCATCCTGGAGGAGATTTAGGGCCCCACCAAGGGAATTTGGGGGTCCTAGAGAGAGCTTGGGGTCCCACTGAGGCTTTTTGGGTCCCCATGGGAGATTTTGCGGTCCCACCATTGGGGGTTGGGGTCCTGGAGGAATTTTGGGGTCCCAACAAGAGATTTTTGGGTCCTCCTGGGGTTTCAGGGTCCCCCCTGGGGGTACCAGGGTGCACTGGATGCGGCTCAGCTCCCGCAGCAGCTCCTCCCCCACCACCTTGGTCAGGAAGGTCCCCAAAAAATAAATGAAAGTGAGCTTTAGCCAAGAGCTTGAAGGCACCAGGCGGCTGTGGGCAGGGGGGAACACAGAGACATGGGCGGTGTCACCCGGGGTGAGGAACAGGGATGTGGGCCCAGCCGCAGCGTGACAGTTTGCGTGGCCTTGAGCAGCACGGGAAGGATTTTCCGGCAGCGAGGCCGTGGAGATGGCCCTGGGAGAAGACAGGGCTGTTCCTGGGGGTATGGAGCAGGGGACAGTCGGTGGGAGCTGCTCTCCGGGCCCGTCATCAGGAGCTGTCGTCGTGGTGCGGGGTGGGAAATACCGGGAGGGAGGAGGCTGAGCCCTGCAAGGCCACCTGAACCGTACGGGTGAGGGGACGGAAACCAGTTCAGGGTGTGAAGGGGACTGGGAGCTGGGCTGAAGGCAGCGAGGGAGACGGTCCTGGTGGGAGCTCTCTGGGTGGGTCAGGATGGGGCAGGGCTGCCCGCAAGGACAGAGCAGGCTGTGGCAGGGGCTGAGCCGATCAGAACTGGCGCAGGAGGGGATGTGGGCGATGTCTGGCGCAGTCAGCACCTTGTACACGGTGTGCAGGCTGCGTAGGGGCTGAGCGCTGGCACGGGACGGAGTGGGACAGGAGTGCGGGAGTGCCGGGGAGTGGGGACAGGCGGGGCACAGGCTCCTGCCTGGGTTTGCATGGGCTGTCTGTACACCCCATGGAGCTCATCCTGCATTCAGGAAGAAGCGCCACCCTTTGGGTGAAAGGAGAAAAAAAAAGTCTAGCATGTGATGTGTGGCAGAGCCAGAACTGGGAGTGAGATTGCCATGCTTGCTCTGACTGTTCTAGAGCATTAAAAACATTTCCTTGAAACATTTTCCAGATTACTCAGGGCTTTATCCAAACACATCTGGCTAACTTTCTGGGGTAGAGCAGGTGCAAACTCTCTGGGAAACAGCATTCAACATTTGACTATCATTGTGTTGAAAATTTTTCTCCCTCTATGTAGCCTGACCCTCTCTGTTTCAGCCCGTTGCCTCTAGTCCTTGTGTCTTTGTCCTGGTTTCGGCTGGGATAGAGTTAATTTTCTTCACAGAAGCTAGCATAGTGCTGTGCTTTGGATTCAGTGCTAGAAGAATGTTGATAACACGCTGATGTTTTTAGTTGTTGCCAAGCAGTGCTCAGAGTGCTCAAGGACTTTTTGAGCTTCTCCTGCTCGGCCAGGTGCATAAAAAGCTGGGAGTACAGCACAGCTAGGACCCAAACTGTCCAAAGAGCTATTCCATACCATAGAACGTCATGCTCGGGGGGGGTTGGTGGGTCGGTCGGTCGCTCGGGTACTGATCGCTGCTCGGGACGGGCTGGGCATCGGTCAGCGGGTGGTGAGCAATTGTATTGTGCATCATTCGTTTTGTATATTCTGTATATTTTGTTATCATTCTCATTATTACTATTATTATTATTTTCTCTTATTAAACTGTCTTTATCTCAGCCCTCGGCTCTAACCTTTTTTCCCCTTCCCGATTCTCTCCCCCATCCCACTGAGGCAGGGGGGGGAGTGAGCGAGCGGCTGCGTGGTGCTTAGTTGCCAGCCGGGTTAAACCACGACAGTCCTTTTTGGCGCCCAACGTGGGGCTCGAAGGGCTTGAGATAACGACAGAGTAACCGGAGTATATTAAGGAATTTATATCTGTTAAATAGTTGTGGGTTGCGATTTGATTCATTTGTTCTTGATCTTAGCTTATCCGATCTGCACCATGCTCCCTCCTTTGCTGTACTTGTTAAAAGTTGGTGTTGGTTTTTGCAGTTTGTTATGCTCTGCGGTGACCAGACATGTTTTGCTTGGGAAACTTGTTATTAAAACAATGACCTTGAGCTTTTTCTGGTATTTGGGTTTCATGTCGAAGTCTGTACTGCACTTTGGGTACCACCTTGCGGGGAATATTAGCAATTATACATGGGACTCTGAAAAGTTTGTTCTGGAGGAAATACAGAATGGCACTTTTTCTGCCTTCTTTGATGATGTTTCCTCCTTCACTACAATAACTTTTCAGTATCTTGAGCATCCTTGGATAGTTAAGGTATATCTATTGATATCTATTTGGAATATTGTTTCAGTTTTGTCCAAAGTTTGTAAGCAACTTAATAATACCATCCAGATGTCTGCCCCAGGGCTGGATAGTTATGAGTGGAAGGGTATTTGGGGTAGTATGGGTAAATGCCTAGAACGATGGGCACCTCCAATGTTTTGGAAATTCACTCCTGAACAAGTGCAGAATCCTGAAAAACTAGTAGAGTATTTGGAAAAGGTATGCTGTCACCCTGGCAATTCTAAGCAAACACAAATCACTGCAATGTGCTGGGGCCTGGCCCATGCTTACCGAACCCTGTTCAACATGATTCAACACATCCAAAGGGAACAGAAAGTCTCTGGATCTGATGATAAGGCCACAGCCACTGCAGCTACTCCAACCCTGGCCACAGCCACTGCAGCTACTCCAACCCCGGCCACAGCCACTGCAGCTACTCCAACCCCAGTGATATGCACTGCGGCTACTCCAATGAACCAACCCGTGCCAGTATCAGTCGCCCCTATACAAAAGAAGAAATCTTGGAAGCGAAAGTCAACTCGTTTAGAAAGGGAGGATGAAAAAGCGGGGCCATCACAAGGGGAGGAGGAAGAGCTCATAAACGAGACAGAAACCACCAGATCCCTATCCTTGAGTGAGCTGCGAGATATCCGAAAAGATTTCAGCCGTCGTCCAGGTGAGCTCATTGTCACCTGGCTACTCCGATGCTGGGATAATGGGGCCAACAGCCTGGAACTGGAGGGTAAGGAAGCCAAGCAACTAGGATCCCTTTCTAGGGAAGGGGGCATTGACAAAGCAATTGGAAAAGGGACACAAATCCTCAGCCTCTGGAGGCGTCTACTGTCAGCCATGAAGGAAAGATATCCCTTCAAGGAAGATGTCGTATGTCGCCCAGGTAAATGGACCACTGTGGAGAAAGGCATCCAGTACCTGAGGGAATTGGCTGTCCTGGAGGTGATTTATAGTGACCTGGACAATGACCAGCTGCCCAAAGATCCAGATAGTGTCCAGTGCACACGACCCATGTGGCGGAAGTTGTTACGGAGCGCACCAACATCATTTGCAAACACATGGGCAATGATGAGCTGGGAAACTGGACGGGGACCGACAGTGGATGAAATGGCTGGCCAGCTCCGGGAATATGAAGAAAGTATATCTTCCCCCCTTGTTTCGGCTGTGGAGAAACTGTCCCAAAAGTTTGAACGACTCGAAAAGCATATGTCCTACTCCCCTCCTGTACAGACCAGTATCTCAGCCATCAGAAGTAAGCGCCCTTCTGCTCAAGAAAAAGAATATCGAGGGTACACACCACGGGGCACTCTATGGTTTTACCTGCGTGACCATGGAGAGGACATGAGGAAATGGGACGGAAAACCTACCTCGGTCCTAGAGTCACGGGTACGTGAGTTGCAAAGGAAAACAAGCACAAAAGGGGGCTCTTCCAAGAAACTTGTTGCTCCAATTTACAGAGACTGGGACGACTGTAGTTTTTTCAGACAAAATAGAAGGGCTGATCTTAATTCTGACTGTGATGAAGGAACTTCTGACTCATACACACAAACCATGAGCAACAGTGACCAGGATTAGAGGGGCCCTGCCTCCAGCCAGGTGGAGGAAAGGGACAACAGGGTTTACTGGACTGTGTGGATTCGATGGCCTGGCATGTCAGACCCACAGAAGTATAGAGTTTTAGTAGACACCGGTGCACAGTGTACTCTAATGCCATCAAGCCATATAGGGGCAGAATCCATTTGTATTTCTGGAGTGACAGGGGGATCTCAAGAGCTGACTGTATTGGAGGCCGAAGTGAGCCTAACCGGGAATGAGTGGCAAAAGCACCCCATTGTGACTGGCCCAGATGCTCCGTGCATCCTGGGCATAGACTACCTCAGGAGAGGGTATTTCAAGGACCCAAAAGGGTACCGGTGGGCTTTTGGTATAGCTGCCTTGGAGGCAGAAGAAATTAAGCAGCTGTCTACCTTGCCTGGTCTCTCAAAGGACCCTTCGGTTGTGGGGTTGCTGAGGGTTGAAGAACAACAAGTGCCGATTGCCACCACAACAGTGCACAGGAGACAATATCGCACCAATCGAGACTCCCTGATTCCCATCCATAAGCTGATTCGTCGACTGGAGAGCCAAGGAGTGATCAGCAAAACTCGCTCACCCTTTAACAGTCCCATATGGCCAGTGAGAAAGTCTGATGGAGAGTGGAGACTGACAGTAGACTATCGTGGCCTGAATGAAGTTACGCCACCGCTGAGTGCTGCCGTGCCAGACATGCTAGAACTTCAATACGAACTGGAGTCAAAGGCAGCCAAGTGGTATGCCACAATTGATATTGCAAATGCTTTCTTTTCAATCCCTTTGGCAGCAGAGTGCAGGCCACAGTTTGCTTTCACTTGGAGGGGCATCCAGTACACCTGGAATCGACTGCCCCAGGGGTGGAAACACAGCCCTACCATTTGCCATGGACTGATCCAGGCAGCACTGGAACAAGGTAATGCTCCAGAACATCTGCAATATATTGATGACATCATTGTGTGGGGCAATGCAGCAGAAGAAGTTTTTGAGAAAGGGAAGAAAATAGTCCAAATTCTTCTGAAAGCCGGTTTCGCTATAAAACAAAGTAAAGTCAAAGGACCTGCACAGGAGATCCAGTTCTTAGGAATCAAATGGCAAGATGGACGTCGTCAGATTCCAATGGATGTGGTCAACAAAATAACAGCCATGTCTCCACCAACTAGCAAAAAGGAAACACAAGCTTTCTTGGGCATTGTGGGTTTTTGGCGAATGCATATTCCAAATTACAGCCAGATTGTAAGCCCTCTCTACCAAGTGACCCGGAAGAAGGATGATTTCAAATGGGGCCCTGAACAACGACAAGCCTTTGAACAAATTAAACGGGAGATAGTGCATGCAGTAGCCCTTGGACCGGTCCGGGCAGGGCAAGATGTAAAGAATGTGCTCTACACCGCAGCCGGGGAGAATGGCCCCACCTGGAGCCTTTGGCAGAAAGCACCAGGGGAGACTCGAGGCCGACCCCTAGGCTTTTGGAGTCGGGGATACAGAGGATCTGAAGCCAACTATACTCCAACTGAAAAAGAGATATTGGCAGCATATGAAGGGGTTCGAGCTGCTTCAGAAGTGATTGGTACTGAAGCACAGCTCCTCCTGGCACCCCGACTGCCGGTGCTGGGCTGGATGTTCAAAGGGAAGGTCCCCTCTACACATCATGCAACTGATGCTACGTGGAGTAAGTGGGTCGCACTGATTACACAATGGGCTCGAATAGGAAACCTCAGTCGCCAGGAATCTTGGAAGTGATCATGGACTGGCCAGAAGGCACAGATTTTGGAATATCGCCAGAGGAAGAGGTGGTGCGTGCTGAAGAAGCCCCACTGTACAATAAACTGCCAGAAAATGAGAAGCAATATGCCCTGTTCACTGATGGGTCCTGTCGTCTTGTGGGAAAGCATCGGAGGTGGAAGGCTGCTGTATGGAGTCCTACAAGACAAGTTGCAGAGACTGCTGAAGGAGAAGGTGAATCAAGTCAGTTTGCAGAGGTGAAAGCCATCCAGCTGGCTTTAGATATTGCTGAAAGAGAAAAATGGCCAGTGCTCTATCTCTATACTGACTCATGGATGGTGGCAAATGCTTTGTGGGGGTGGTTGCAGCAATGGAAGCAGAACAACTGGCAGCGCAGAGGCAAACCCATCTGGGCAGCCGCATTGTGGCAAGATATTGCTGCCCGGGTAGAGAACCTGGTTGTAAAGGTACGTCATGTAGATGCTCATGTACCCAAGAGTCGGGCCTCTGAAGAACATCAAAACAACCAGCAGGCAGATCAGGCTGCTAAGATTGAAGTGGCTCAGGTGGATCTGGACTGGCAACATAAGGGTGAATTGTTTCTAGCTCGGTGGGCCCATGACACCTCAGGCCATCAAGGAAGAGATGCAACATACAGATGGGCTCGTGATCGAGGGGTGGACTTAACTATGGACGCTATTGCACAGGTTATCCATGAATGTGAAACATGTGCTGCGATCAAACAAGCCAAGCGGTTAAAGCCTCTCTGGTATGGAGGACGGTGGCTGAAATACAAATATGGAGAGGCTTGGCAGATCGATTATATCACACTCCCACAAACCCGCCATGGCAAGCGCTATGTGCTCACCATGGTGGAAGCGACCACCGGATGGTTGGAAACATATCCCGTGCCCCGTGCCACTGCCCGGAACACTATCCTAGGCCTTGAAAAACAAGTCCTGTGGCGACATGGCACTCCAGAAAGAATTGAGTCAGACAACGGAACTCACTTCCGAAACAGCCTCATAGACAAATGGGCCAAAGAGCATGGCATTGAGTGGGTCTATCACATCCCCTATCATGCACCAGCCTCTGGGAAAATTGAACGATACAATGGACTGTTAAAGACTACACTGAAAGCAATGGGTGGTGGAACATTCAAACATTGGGATACACATTTAGCAAAAGCCACCTGGTTAGACAACACTAGAGGATCTGCCAACCGAGCTGGCCCTGCCCAATCAAACCTCTTACGTACTGTAGAAGGGGATAAAGTCCCTGTAGTGCATGTAAAAAATATGCTGGGGAAGACAGTCTGGGTTTCTCCTGCCTCAGGCAAAGGCAAACCCATCCGTGGGATTGCTTTTGCCCAAGGACCTGGCTCTACTTGGTGGGTGATGCGGAAGGACGGGGAAGTCCGATGTGTACCTCAAAGGAATTTGATTTTGGGTGAAAATAGCCAATGAACTGAATTGTATAATGTTAATTGCTGTGTAATATAGTATGTCTTTATTTTTACTATTGCTGTTTGTCATATCAATGGTATAACAGTAAGGATCACCCAGATTAAGAAGAATGAATTTTGAAGAAACTAAGGAAGTACAGCGGATGGAACCAGAACTGACTTCAGCAAGCAACAACCCAACACCAGACCCCATCTCTCCTGCCCTGAAAGACTGTTACAACAGATGGAGCCCAAAACTGTGGACTAAATGAACCCAATGGACATTTCAGAGGGATGGTCCATAGACTAAGGGAATGATATCTGTGTATGTACCAAAAAGATGAGAAAATGGTGGTGATTAATTGGAATGTATTGTAAGGGTAGGACCTAAGCATGACGTAAATGGTATAGAATAAGGGGTGGAATGTCCTGGTTTCGGCTGGGATAGAGTTAATTTTCTTCACAGAAGCTAGCATAGTGCTGTGCTTTGGATTCAGTGCTAGAGGAATGTTGATAACACGCTGATGTTTTTAGTTGTTGCCAAGCAGTGCTCAGACTGCTCAAGGACTTTTTGAGCTTCTCCTGCTCGGCCAGGTGCATAACAAGCTGGGAGTACAGCACACCTAGGACCCAAACTGTCCAAAGAGCTATTCCATACCATAGAACGTCATGTTCGGGGGGGTTGGTGGGTCGGTCGGTCGCTCGGGTACTGATCGCTGCTCGGGACGGGCTGGGCATTGGTCGGCGGGTGGTGAGCAATTGCATTGTGCATCATTCGTTTTGTATATTCTGTATATTTTGTTATCATTCTCATTATTACTATTATTATTATTTTCTCTTATTAAACTGTCTTTATCTCAG
>CM067102.1:1913176-1929006 GCA_034008185.1 Gorsachius magnificus | reverse complement strand
GCTTGTTCAGCCTGGAGAAGAGAAGGCTGCGGGGAGACCTGATTACGGCCTTTCAGTATCTAAAGGGGGCCTATAGGAAAGACGGGGAAAATCTTTTTAGTAGGGCCAGCTGTGAGAGGACAAGGGGTAATGGTTTTAAACTAAACCAGGGTAGGTTTAGACTGGATATAAGGAAGAAATTCTTTAAAATGAGGGTGGTAAAACACTGGAACAGGTTGCCCAGAGAGGTGGTGGAGGCCCCATCCCTGGGAACATTCAAGGACAGGTTGGATGGGGCTCTGAGCAACCTGATCTAGTTAGTGGTGTCCCTGCTCACTGCAGGGGGGTTGGACTAGATGACCTCTAGGGGTCCCTTCCAACCCAAAACATTCTATGATTCTATGATTCTATACCTTCAGCCACCCCTGACACCTGAAATGTCACCAGGCGTTGTGTCTGAACAGCCCAGTCCTGCCCTGCATCTCCATTAATGGTCACTGGAGCTGAGACCAGGAGATCACAGGCAGGTGCCTGTTTTGTGCATAGGAGGGGGCTAAATCCCCTTCTAACCCCAGGACTACAAACCCACAAAGGATATGTTGCATTTGCATGATGAGAAACCGATTCTCATGCCCAAATATTTTCCTTACAGGAGAAATTACAGAGTTCATAGTAAGTGCCTCTCCACAGCCCCAGGGACACCTGGAGGGAGCCCCGAGGGGGCAGAGCAAGTGGTGCCTTGGGCTGGTCCTTTGCTGCTGAGCTGGGCTGGGCTCCTGGGATGGAGGGAGCTGATGGCAAGTGGGCAGTGCTGCAGAGAGACAGCTCTGCCCAGGAGCAGCTCCTCTGCAAAGCGCAGCAGGGCTGAGGGCACTGCCTGCAGGCACCAAGGGGAGAGGAGTGAGGCAGAGAGAGGTTAAAGGAAGTCTGGGGTGAGAGGAGTGAGATGAGAGATCTGAGCTCTTTCACAGAAACATCTTCACAGCATTTGACACAGTAAGTCTCTGGCACCAGGGAAATTCATCTGAGTAACCTGGAGGGGTCTTCCAGAGCTGGCACATCCCATGACTGATGTCTGTCTTGGCTTCTCTGGTGTGGACAAAGAGGATGAACTCCAGGGCAGGGCTTCCTTCTGCACCTTCAGAGGGTGCTGTGTGCTGGGCTAGGGAATCTGCTGCCTGCCAGGGGTCAGCACAGCCTGCCTGGGGAGCTCCCCACAGCACTGTGGGGAGAAGCTGTGAGTAGGAGTGACCTCTGGCTGGGCAGGACAGGGTCCTGATGTCGAGAGGGTACTGTGTGGGTCAGGGCTGCCTACAGCTCCAGATTACCCCCAGGAAATTTCCAAGGCGGCTTTTCAAGAGTAAGGTTAATGTAGGGATTACCTAAGGGGGAAGGAGCCTGTGCTTTGAGGTTTTTCCTGTTGGTTTACTGGGTGGGCAGTGGGAGTCTGGAATTTATTCCTCTGCTCTGGAGAAGGCTTGGAGGCCCCAGTTCTCATCAGAACTTGTCTGAGCTGCTCCTGAGCCTTTGCACACACAGAGGTGTCCCTGGGTAGTGCCCTGCTGCCAGGAGGTGTCTGCAGGGCAGAGCTGAGGACTCAGCACATGGGATGGGGTCTGTGAACGTGGACAGGGATGAGATGTGGGGACAGAGAAACAGCTCCTGTCAGGGACAGCTCCGGGCAGCAGAGACATGGACAGGGAGGGAGCAGGAGCTGCTGCCAGAAACACCATGAGAGTGGAGATTCAGGCACCTCCCTGCCATCCCCTGCAGCACCAAAACCTTCAAGGAGCACCTCCTGGCCTCCTCTCCCAGCCATCACAGCCTTTGCCCCCAGGGTCGTGGGGTTTCAGGTTGACTCTTCTTGGCATCCCGATCCGCAGTGAGGAGAGAGGCCTGAGTGCCTGTCTGTCTGTCCCTCTCCTTCCTCCCTTGGCAGGAGCATTGGGGCATTTCTCTGTGTTTCCCCTCCCGTCCTTGCTGCCTTTGTCCCCACCTTACCTGGGGGCTCTGGGCACTGCAGCGTGTGGGGCTGGCAATGAGCTGACCCTGACTTCAGGACACCCCATTTCAGGACTTTGACTTTTTCCCTGGGGGTCCTGCTGGGATGCAGGCTGCCCTCCAGAAGGGCACAGCTCTCCCATGGACTCTCTGTGCCCCGTGGAGAAGACAACTGAGTGCTAAGGCCATCGCAGTGTGGCTCATGGTCTGTGTGTGAGCAGCTGCAATGAGCCCTGTGTGTCCGTGGCTGGGAGGGGAGAGCTGAGATCCTCCTCAGGTATGATAAGATGGTGGGGAGGGCTTTGCAGGTCTGCACTTGGGAACTGGATTCCTCTGCTCTCAGAACCTTCCAGTTTCTCCTCAGGTGAACATCTGGGTGGGATCATCCTCCAGCTCAAGGAGCTGCATGGAAAGGGCAGCTGAGAGCAGGGCTGATGGATAGACAAGATCCACATAACTGACATGAAGGGACAGTCCCTTTGTCTGTCAGCACCCATACCCTTTTGCTTGCAGTGCAGCAGAACTGCCAAGGATTTCTGCTTCAGAAGCACTCCTCAGTTGTGGTGGGGCAACTAGAACAAAATACATCATCTGAAATCCCCTCAGCTCTGCTCTGCAGTTGGATGAAATGGGAGCAACAATGCTGAAAAGCTCATTGATATCAAGAGTGGATTTGATTTGAGATCACCCCATTTTACTTTTACCAATTGTTGTAGTACAGGACTGAATCCTCCAGAGCCCAGCAGAGACACCTGCTCCCCACGGCACCCTCAGCCAGCACCAAACAGAGCTCATGAAAGGGACCTGCCAAAGGTCCCCCTGAAAGGGGCGAGGCAATCTGGGGGTTTCCATGACAATTGGAACAGGTTTTCCTCAGAAAACTCTCCCTTACTTCTCACTGCCTTTACCTTCTTGGGCAGGTCCCCATGCACAGAGGAAACAAATGTCCAACAGCAGCTCCATGAATGAGTTCCTTCTCCTGGCATTCGCAGACACACGGGAGCTGCAGCTCTTGCACTTCTGGATCTTCCTGGGCATCTACCTGGCTGCCCTCCTGGGAAATGGCCTCATCATCACCGCCGTAGCCTGCGACCACCGCCTCCACACCCCCATGTACTTCTTCCTCCTCAACCTCTCTGTCCTTGACCTGGGATCCATCTCCACCACTGTCCCCAAAGCCATGGCCAATTCCCTCTGGGACACAAGGGTCATCTCCTACTCTGGATGTGCTGCACAGGTTTTTCTGTTTGTCTCTTTCATTTCAGCAGAGTACTTTGTTCTTACCATCATGGCCTATGACCACTACGTTGCCATCTGCAAACCCCTGCACTACGGGACCCTCCTGGGCAGCAGAGCTTGTGTCCACATGGCAGCAGCTGCCTGGGGCTGTGGTTCCTTCTATGCTATGCTGCACACGGCCAATACATTTTCACTGCCCCTCTACCAAGGCAATGCTGTGGACCAGTTCTTCTGTGAAATCCCCCAGATCCTCAAACTCTCCATCTCAGATGCCTACCTCAGAGAACTTCGACTTCTTGTATTTAGTGCCTTTCTCTTTTTGGGCTGTTTTGTTTTCATTGTGGTGTCCTATGTGCAGATCTTCAGGGCTGTGCTGAGGATTCCCTCTGAGCAGGGATGGCACAAAGCTTTTTCCACATGCCTCCCTCACCTGGCCGTGGTCTCCCTGTTTATCAGCGCCTCTTTTTTTGCCTACCTGAAACCCCGTTCCATCCTCTTCCCAGCTTTGGATCTGGTTATGGCAGTGCTGTATTCAGTTTTACCTCCAGCAGTGAACCCCCTCATCTACAGCATGAGGAACCAGGATCTCAAGGATGCAGTGTGGAAACTGATGACTGAATGATTTTCTGAAGCTGTAGAGTGTCCATCTTCTTCAGCATGTGACTCATAATGTAACTTATTACAGGCCCAATCTTTCTTTATTATTTTTTGTTGTTATTCTTATTGGGTGTGGGGTTTTTTTTCTTTTCTTCATTTTTTAACTTGTGATAATGTTATCCACAAAGAAATGTGGACACCTTACTTCTACTTCATTAGCTACCTCACTGGTGTGATCCAGTTACTGTGTAAATAAGGAGCTATTCTCCTTCTCTAATTCAACAAAATAAATGTCCTTGCATTGACTTGTCTGTCTGAGAGCCAAGCAACTGAAACTGAATAAATACTCTTCCTCATAGGCAGAAAAAGGGCAACAGAGCAATCACGGAATCCCCCACACCTACAGAACTGGGAGTGTTCCCTGCCCTTCGGCAAATGTCTTCTCTTGACCTGCATAGTGTTTGTCTTTGGGAAGACCCTCATCATCATGTGGGTGGTGGCAAACCAGCATCTGCACACCCCATGGGCTGCTTCTTGGTCATTTGTCTTCCCTGGAGATTTTCTACAGGTTCACCACCCTGCCCCAGCTGGTGGCCAGCTTTGTGACTGGGGACAGCACCATGGTGTTAATATTGTCTCCTGCACCTTTTGCATGGACAGAGTATTTACTGCTGGTGACCACATCCTACGATGAGTATGGGCTCTGTGCCACCCCCTGCTCCCTACAAGGCTCATCAACTGGGAGGTCTGTCTCTGGAGGGCTTCTGCCCCTTCTCTAGGGGGATTTCTGTCATCTGCAGTAATCATTTCAGTTTTGTCCCAGACATGCTTCTGTGTCCCCAGTAGAGCGGACCACTTCTCTGATTTCACCCCACAGCTGGAGCTCTCACGCAGTGACACTATGACACTCATGCTCTTTGCTTTTATAACCTTCCTTTTAGATCCTATCCTCCCTTTCCTGTTCACATGGTCATCCCATGTGCATCAGGGATGCCACCCTGGGGCAGCTCGCCCATCCAGTGTGGGCAGGCAGAAAGCAGCTTCCACCTGCTCCTCTCACCTCACTAGTGCCACTGATTTCTACAGCACCCTCATCCTTGGGTGTACCTCCCAGTGCCTGAAGGGGGGCCTACAAGAAAGCTGGAGAGGGACTTGTTACAAGGGCAGGGAGTGACAGGCCAAGGGGTAATGGCGATAATCTGAAAGAGCGTCGGCTGAGGTTAGGTAAAAGGAAGAAATTCTTCACTCGGAGGGTTCTGAAGCACTGGAACACATTGCCCAGAGAAGTTGTGGATGCCCCATCCCTGGAAGGGATCCAGGCCATCTTGGATAGGGCTTTGAGCAGCCAGGTCTAGTGGAAGGTGTCCCTGCCTATGTCAGGGGGTTGGAACCAGATGATCTTTAGGGTCCTTTCCAAGCCATTCCCTACTTCTCTGATATCAGCTGACAAGTCCAGCTGAGCCCCTGGGAAGTGGCACCTGTAGTTTCTTGAGGGCACATCCACTGTGGGACTGACAAAGTCACTTTCCTCTCCTTTTCTCCATTTGTATTTTGTCAAGGTTCTCTCTCAGCACAGTTTGCTTCTGGTTTCCCTCTTTTCTCTCCGTTTCCCAATTAACAAGGTCCTCAATCAGATCACCCACCTGGAAGAAACCCTCTCACACACCTTCATCCATGAGTGTGCCTGACCAGCTTGGTTCCCATCACCGCCTCCCTTAGCATTGGCTGCTCAGGTTTGTGTCCCTCTGGATTCTTGCCTATGGTCTCCTCCTTTCCTCATTATTTTATTCTCCTGTGTTTCAGGGAAACAGGTCCTTGAGCAGATGCCCTTCCAGGAGCAGACCCTTTCCTTCCACACACCCCCACAGAGCTCTGGCTGGGGGCCATGCACGAGAGTAAACCATCGATCACGCCAGGGCCCGTGCAGAAGGTCCCCCCACCCAGAGCGAGGGGTCTTTCTGTGCCAGTGTCAGGTGGTGAGCACAGGCGGAGTGGGGGCAGCTGCAGGCTGCCCAGGGTCAGAAGCTCAGCCCAAGTGCCCGCCAGCTCCAGCAGGGCCGGTGTTTCATGTCAGCCCAACCCCCCCTGCGTTTTGCAAGAGAGTCCCTTGGCTGGGCTGGAGATGGAAGGGACCAGGCCATCTGGGCTGTGGTTTGTGCACCTGCAGGCTCCAGCTCCCGATGTGCCTGCAGGGAATAATGGCCCCTGGGTGACAGGCTGAGAGTCAGGGAGACATCTGAGCCTCTGAGCTTCATGTCTGCTGCCAGGGCAGGGACATGTCCCAGCTACAGCTCCCGAGAGGGACCCACTGTGGGGCTTTCCAGGGATGGAGGCGACAGCCTGCAGCTGTCAGGATGCAGCTCTTCCCCTGGCCAGGGACCTTGCCCAGCGGCTGCTCCCGGCACAGCGGGTTCTCTGGCAGGGGTAGGGGCTGTGTCCTTCCCATCCTGACACAGACCCCGCAGCAGCCCCAGCTCCGTCCTTCCCACGCCTCTCTGCTGGCTGGACACTCACCCTTGGGCTCGTGGATGCACCCACCGCAGAAGATGCTCAGCACTCCCAGTCCCCGCAGCAGGGTGCAAGGGATGACAGACCCATTTCCCCTCCACACTCGGCTTTTCCCGTGACGACCCCTCACCGCAGCCACCATGACACCCGCAGCGGGACACCCATGTCCCTCATATATGGTCATGAACAGCGGTGGAGATGTTCATTGGAGGGCTGGGCTGTGTCGGAGGGAAGATGGCTCCCGATAACGACTAAGAAGGTGCTGCTGCTTCGATTGGCTCCTGCAGCTGGCTCGGCATCTGCAGAGGTATATTACCCTCCCATCGGTGTTGTTGCTGTCAGTGCCCAGGAGCTGTGGCAGGGAGTGGGGTGCAGCAGGGCTGTGTCAGCAGGGCCGGAGACTCAGGATGGGGCTGGAGGTACTCCTGTCCCCCCGGGTGCTGGGGCTGCTCCTCTGGGTGCAGCTGTGCAGGGGTAAGTGCCGGGTCCCTTCTCTCACAGCCCAGGGACAGCGGGTTCCCTTGGGGAATGGGGTTTCTTTCCAGGCTCCACTGAGACGAGGCTCAGAAGCTGCTCGGCTCCATGGATCTTCTGCTGTTCCCTGTGCATCTCACTGCTTAAGCCAGACCGTGCCTGGCTGCAATTCTAGGCACCCCCACCCTGGGGTACCCTTTGGGCACCCCTTGTTCCCCAGTTCTGTGCCCCTGAGGCTGGCAGTGGCCCAGGTGGTGACGGCAGCACTCAGTGATGGCCAGGGCAGAGCCAATCTCCAGGGTGCCCTGGAGGGTTTGTGTGCTGCTCAGTGCCCCAGGGTTCAGGGGCACCACGACTCAAGGAAGACAGTTGGTGCCCCACACAGAGAAGGGTACCGGGTTGTCTGCACATGTGGCAGCTAAGTTTCCTTGCTGGGGGCCCCAGCTAAACACAGGGGCTGGGCTGATGCCTGGAGCGAGGAGCAGACATGAGTTGCAGGAATCCTTAGGATCATCTTGATGCTCCCTGAGGACATGGAAAGCCCTCGGGGTGGTGTCGTTTTGGATGGTGCCTGGGACATGTTCCACCTAACAGCAGCGTCCCAATAGCCAGAGACCGCCCGGAGAGCAGGCTGTGTTTCTGGTGGTCCCCAGGGGTCCCTCAGGTTGGCCCTGAGCTCAGCAGGCAGAGCAGGCTGCAGCAGCCAACAGTCTCCCTGTGGCCTGGGTGCTGCCGTGCCTGTGGCTGGTGCCAGGAAGCCCAGGCTCTCCAGGACAGCAGCACTTTGTCTGAGAAGGCCCTGGGCCTGGGGGTCTTGGAGAGAAGCAAACTCCAAAGTGCTGGGATAATGCATGAGGAGTAGCAGGGGGTCCCTGGTGTGTTTGTGCCACCAGCACCTACTGGGAGCTGCTGGGGTGCTTGAGGGGCTCTTTGTTGCGGATGGAGTGAGAGGGAGGCAGAAATAATATAGTTTATTGGTGTAAAACAGTGAGATAACAACATTCAGTGGGTGCATCCTTCATGACCAGACACATCTATCACCACCACCACAGGCGGTTATCACTTGAAAAGAGGTCAAGGGAGGGGGAGTTGGAAGGGGAGGGGGGAGCACACCGCCACATTCCTGTAATCACAAGAAATTACCCCCCTTCTCTAGGGGATTCAGGCCCCCTGCCCAATAGGCTGCCTGCTGGGTCAAAGACCAGGGAGCATGGTGGTTTCCAATTGTTAAGGAATACTCCCAGTCCCCAGTACCCCTCCACCTCCTTTCTGTTCAACATGATCTGATCTCCCCCCAACAACAATACTCTCCAAAAGTATTCTGTTTCTGATTCCTTAGGGGTTCGACCAAAATTGGTTTTTAATTTTGCCAATTCAGTAGCAGTGTAAGGAATCTCTTTGGTTGTGACCTGGGGGAACTGGTCTTAATCATCACCACAAATAAACTTGGTTTTGACCAAATGTTGCAGTGAGGGTGGTTCTAATTTCTCTGCCTTCTCCCTCGCTGCTTGCAAATCATCGAGGGGATAAGTAACTTCAGGTTAGGGGGGAGGCATCTCCTTGTGGGCAATGCCCCTGAGAAGCTGCTCCTTAAGAGCAATCTGCAGGTGTTTCACCTGATCTCTCTCCCTTCCGAGTTTTCTTCTAATTGCATCACTTGTCCTTGCAAGGTCTGGACAATGGCTTGCAGGGACTGCATGACCTGAGACTCAGCACTATGCTGTCATTCTATTGCTTCCACAGCCACGGCTAAACTGGCACCCAAAGCAATGCATACAATAGATTTCCCTTTTCCGGACCGGAGTCCAGCGTCCATTTGCAGGGCACTGATTCAGTCAGTAACATTCTGCAAATTACACCAATGATCTCGTGCCAAATTCATTCCCGGTACTGAAGGACATGCATTATGTTTCTCAAAAAAAATATAAAGCATGTCCCTTCCTGCAGGGATATTATCAGCGCCCATGTTCAACAAGTGCGGGATGGTCGTCTCAGGAAGGCAGCACAGAAATATCAATTCAACACAAGGTTCCACCCCTAACGTGCCTGAGAGGTGCACGCGTCAGACAAGCCAGAGCTAAAACAGACAAAAAGCATGGCACTCTCACTGCAGGGGATCCTGTCCGTCATGCCAATTAAATGTTCTGGTCCAGAAAAGCCTGGGCCAGGGAGATTCTTTTGTTGTCCCCAGAGTGAGATTAAGACACAAACGAGGTCAGATGCCACTAACCGAAAACTTCTATTCGTCACTTATTTGAACAAGGCACTGATTTAATGTCATAAGAAAGCAGCGATAAGAAAGGGAGAGAAAATAGAAAAGAAAGAAATGTATCAAGCAGTCAGGATAGAAGCGCAAAAGATAATCCCCACCCTGGATCCAGCGGCGTCCCGTTGGCCCTTAGTCTTCGGTGGTGGGTGCACATCATGGCTTGTCTTCTCGGTCTTTTCTAGAGCACAACTTGGCACGTGCGCATACATTTCACACACTGTACTTTTGGTGGGCTCTGATTTCGTGCTTTGTTGTTGCCAGGCAGGTTTTTTTTTCTCAGCTTTAAGTGCTTTAAGTGTAAACAGTGCATGCCTTTGGCGAGCAGGCAGCCCCGCCTGGGTGTCTGGTAAGCAAAAGTCTGGCCTGCTGCTTCAGCAAGCCTGCACGTTACCTTGCCTGGGCAGTGTTGATCTTCTCAAACAAGGACATACGCAAGCAAGCTTTCAGACAATTACCTGGCTGTTTAGTCTCTCGCAAGGGAGCAGCCCTGCCTGTGGCCATACCAACTGCAACTGGTGCAGAATCTTACTTCTAGACAGAAGAAAAGTACCACAGAGGGTCAGCGTAAGGGAACCAGCTTCTCCCACTCCCAGATGGTGATGGAGATGGGGCACATGTGCCTGGGGCATTCTCTGCAGTATCCAGTGATTCCAGCTTGCCTTCCTGGCCTGTGATGGGGGGTGCCCCAGAGAAGGCTGTGGGTCCAGGAAGGCACATGGGCCCAGAGTGGGGCTCTGACGTCTCCTGTGAACCCAGGAGTTCTGAGTCCTTGGGGCAGGGAAACACTGCCCCCTCCAAGAGCAAAGCAAAGGACCCAGGCCTCCAGGCTGCCTGCCCACGCTCCTCTCCTGCCCCAACACCAAACTGTGCTCTTTGAGGTATGGTGTCCGTAAAGCCCCAGTGAGAACCTGTTTTGCACTGTGCCTCCCAAAATGCCAGGTGCCCCAAGGGCTGGCACCATCTGTCTCTTGACTCTCCCAGCCTCATGGGGGACGCTCCAGTTTGCCCTCATCTGCCCTTATCTGGGGGCACATGGTAGGCGGGAAGGGGATCTCCTTGACAGAGATACACCAGGCATCTGCTCGTGGCATGGTGCAAGCCAGAGAGGACCCACATGTCTGGGGGGACTGACAGGAGAGGGACATCGACACGGACATGCGCACACGCAGAGCGTAGCTTTGTTGTAGAGGTTTATTGATCATGAGAGGGAAATGGCCCAGGGCTCCCAGGGGGTCAAGCAGGGTCGTCCAGGGATGATCATCTCCTCATGCCGCTGGAGGGGGACAGGACAATGGTGTCACCACCTGTTCGGGTCCTGAAAGACAAAGCCCAAAATGTGACCCTCGGTGTTGGCTGGGACGTGAGAGGGGCCTTGCCTCCACCACGTCCCTCTGCAGAGACCTGGGAAAGGAGGAGGGAACTGGCACCCTCAGTATGCCCAAGACAGGACTTGGCTCTCCTGAGACCCACAGGGCACTCAGAGGACCTTGCCCAGTGCATCATAACCCTGGGAAGCCCCTAAATCTCCCAGAAACCTGCCCAGCCCTCATGACGATCCTGGGGGTCTGTATGGTACCACAGCCCCTTCCTGGCTTGCACAGTGACTCTCTGGGTCTGTCGAGCCCCACTGGGTGCAAGGAAAGGCATGGCGGCACCTCTGTCCAGCTCACCCTGGGCCATGGATCACGGACAGTCCCCCCTGCTTCCCTCTCCCATAGCCAAGTTCTGCCCACCCTACAGGGCTCAGGGACCCTCTGCAGCCCAGGATCCTTTGAGGGGCTGGAGATGGCCTGCTGTCACTCACCTGGACATGACAAGATGCACGCTAGCCTAACAAGCTTTCTAAGACATTTTTCAACAGAGGTTCCTGAGGAGAAAGAGAGGTTAGGGAGATGCTTGGGAGCACTGGGGTGTACTGGGAGGCAGGGGAAAGCAATGGGGTCCTTGGGGAAGGTGCCTCTGGGGAAAAATGGGGTACATGAGTTGATATGGTGGAGCACAGAAAGCAGTGGGGGTCCTGGGGAAGGGGCCCACCTGGGTGCGTGGCTGTGACCTGGGGCATGCTGGGCTGTAGTGGGTCATATCAGGGTGGATGGGAATGCAGTAGGGGCCCTGGGTAAGGGGGCCTTTCGGGGAAACCCCTGGGGCAGGTTTTTGCTGCGGTGCACGGGTGTGTACAAGGACACGCTGGGATGCCCTGGAGTGTCATGGCCATGGAGGGGACAATCTGGGGCCAGCAGAACTCATGGGACCTGCCTCAGACCTCTCTACTCGAGGGAGTTGGACTACATCCACCTGCAGAGAGACCATGAGACCTCACTGGTCACTGGGATGTCCCTGGTCCCAGCAAGGGATGGGAGGAACAAATTGCCCTCCATTTCCCCGGACTGCATCCCCTCCAAGCACACCCCACTACTTACATTTTCTTCAGAACTGGCACTTCCTTCCAAAGACACCTGGAGAAGGAGAGCAAAGGGGTAGGTCTGGATTAAACCTTGGTGGGGCTGTGAGTGGGGCACAGGCGTCCCCAGGCCCCCCAGGCCCATGGCTTCCCCTTGGACTGTGGGGGGAAAATCCCTTCTGCTCCCCCAAGCCCCATGCCTCTAAGTTTCACCTGGGATACCTGTTCACGCAAGGAACAAGGGTGGGCATAGAGACAAAGAGAGTGGGGGGAATTTGGGGACTCCAATCAGGGACGGCAGTGGTGGGGCCACTCAGGTGAATTAGCAGGCCCTGAGGGACTGGTCTAGGGGTGTTGAAGGGACAGGACTGCATGAGGTGCAAGTGAGGGGTAAAGGCATTCAAGTGGAGGGGATACGGGGCCTTCCAGTGAGGTGGTTGGTGGGTTGGGAGGAAAAGGACAGGAGAGGACCAAACAAAGAGGATTGGAAGAGTGTTTGGGAGTGGGTGTTCAGTGAAGGGGATCTGGGCACACCACCGCAGAGGACAGGAAGAAAGGCAAAGGGCTGAGGGTAAAAGCTGAAGAAAAGGCATTGGGGATGATGAGTGGGAGGGCATTTGGGGACCGTAGACAGGACACGGAGGAGATCCTGGTGAGGAGATGTCTGAGGGGACCTGTCAGCTGGGATGGGGTGGCGCAAAAGGGAGGGATGTGGACACACAACTGGGAGCCCTCACAGGAGTTTGCAGTGGACCCTCCCGGGGGGGAACAGGTCCAACCATTCCCTGAGGAGCTCAGGCTCTGGGCACAAGAAGATGAATTGTGGGGGAAGTGGAGGGACCAGACAGAACTGTGGGAGGGAGAAAGCTGCACTGCCCGGGGCTGGAGGTGCAGGGGAGCCTGGAGGAGCTCCTTGCCTGGGAAAAGGAGAGGCCAAGCCAAGGGGGTTTGTGCTCACCCGTGTGATTTCACTCTGCAGGAGAGATGACGTCCTGCAGACAAGATCCCTTCTCCAGCCTTGAGCCCTCCCTGTGACAGCGGGGACTCACCTGAGCATCTCCTGTGGCGCAGAGCAGGATGGCGACGAGCAGGGCCACGCTGAGCACTGTGGCCTTCATCTTCCTCTGTGGTGTGGTGAGTCCTGGGTGAAGCTGGAGAAGGTGAGGGGGAGTTTTATCCCTCCCAGGACTCCTCCTTGCCCCTCCCCGCCCCAAGAGACACCATGGCAAAGCCAGGCTTGGCAGAGGCACTAGCCCTGGCAACTAGCCCAGACCCAGCACACAGTCACCCCCGCCTCCAGCACTGATCCAGCCACCTTCCCCGGCATCTGTCCAGCTTCCGCCATGGGGCACCTGCACATGGAAGGGCCCCGGCATCTGCAGGCAGCAAGGGAGGGGGGGCAGGCATTGCGCCTCGGACAGCTGGAAACCCTATGGTGGCCACCCACTGCTCCAACATGAAAACATCCTCCAACAGCCCCCCAAAGCCAGGTCTCCTGACCTCCCCAGTGCCCCTCACCTCCCAGCACTGCCATCTCCCAGTGCCGCTTGCCCCCCAGGCCAGTCTGTCCTTCCGGGGCTCCTCCAGAGATGACGCCAGCCTCAAAGCAGGGGTCCTTAAGCAGAATTGTCTCTGAGCCCTCTCCCAGCCCCTTGGGTAAACAGGGGGTAAACAGGGGGCTGGGGCTGACCCTCTTCTTGGGGCACCACGGTCCCCAGGATTAGGGAACACTGGAAGGTGGGAGGACAACGAGGGGCATAGTTAATGGGGACAGCTGGGTGACGGGGATCTTCAGGCACTGGTGGCACTTGCAATGGGGAGTGCTGGGGAACGCTGGGATCCTGGCGACAAGGGCTCAGCTTGGCGGGAGTGCTGGGGTGGTTGCAGTGCCCAGCGACAGCCCACCCCATTTCCCTTGCACTGCAGGCCCCAGGCTGGCCCAATCCCCGGCCACGGCCTCCCCAGAGCAGAGAACAGTGGGGAATATCCCCTGCCCTGCCCCTTGCCCTGCCACTGCCTGGGACCACCGTGCCCTCCCAGACAACGTGGGTCCTACTCCACAGAGTTGACCCCAGTTGGTGGGTCCCAGTGAACCCATCCCCAACAAGGCTCTGGCTCCAGCTCTGCCCCTGGCTGGGACTTGGTCACAGATCACCAAAGGCCCTTGTCCCCACAAAGTGTCCCTGCAATGACCTTGTCCTCAGCCCGGGACAGCACTGTCCCTGAGCAGGATGTGGCCATCCGGAAGGACTCGATGAAGTGGGCGCTTGTCCCCAGGCAGCCACTTGGAGCTAATTGCGGGGATGGAGCTCCCCTGGCAAGAGGAGGGATGTTTGTCCCTGCAGCACCTCTGATAAGCTTTGTTTGCCCAGGGCCCATGGCACAAAGAAACCTTTTGGCAGGCTTGGTGCTCTGCAGCTATCCCTGGCTTTTTTGGATGGTTTCCTTCACATCAGCCCTTTCCCAAGCATCACCATCCTGGGGGCCCTGTGCAGCATCCTCTGCCCAGTGTGGGGCAGGGGCAGTGTGGGATTGTATGCAAGTGCTTCAGCTCTCCACTCTGAACAAGGAGAGCCACTGGGTGAAGCTGCTGGCCTGGCTTGCACAAGCCAAGACCTTTTCCAGCAATCCAGCTTCGATGCGCCCATTCTTTCCAGTCATGACACTCACGTGATGTGACACCACTGCTTTCTTCAAGGATGCAGGTGCCCCAAACAGCACAGGGAATAGCTGGCACCTCTGCTAGCAGGGACATATTCATCATGAAGATGGGCGTATTTTGGATCAACATCTTTTGCCTCCTTGTGGATGCCCACAACTATCAGAAGAGGTGGATGACAGGACAGATATTTACTTATTTCTGCATAACGAGAAGGCCATCATTTTTACTGGTGTTGTGAGTTAGCACTGGGACGAGACAGGGCCAGTAAGGTCTCAACCAGGAGATGCGGAACATATTTACACATTTCTTTCAGCAGGTGATAGTCAGAAGTAATCCCATGTAATGACCAGACCAACTGGGCGCACTGAACAGCAGCAGCACTGAATGCATTGGACGCATTGCCTGTACTGAGTCCATGGGACACCATGCCCCATGTCATGACACAGCAGATCCGCCAAACCTCCAGCCTGCACAACCTGCAGCCACACTGAGGCAAGACGTGTTCCAGACATCGCCCTCAGCACAGAGAAGCACATGGATCTGTCTTCTTCTGTCCTCCCCAAACCTGCTGCCATCAGCCCTAGTGACCGACCGCAGGCCAGACTCTGCCATCCAGCCCAGCTCTGATGGAAAACGGCTTTTTCAGAAAGTCACGCCTCATTATTTTGGGAAAATGTTTCAAGGAGGAGTTTTTAATGCTCTGGAACTGTCAGAGCAAGCATGGCAATCTCACTCCCAGTTCTGGCGCCGCCACACATCTCCTGAGATATAGATATAGATATAGAGATATGTGTGTGTGTATATAAATATATATATTTACATAAAAATATATATATATGTATTTTTCTCCTTACACCCAAAGGGCAGCACTCCTTCCTGACTGCACGATGAGCTCCATGGGTGTACAGACAGTCCCTGCAAACCCAGGCAGGAGCCTGTGACCACGCCTGTCCCCACTCCCCGGCACTCCCGCACTCCTGTCCCACTCCGTCCCGCGCCAGCGCTCAGCCCCTACGCAGCCTGCACACCGTGTACAAGGTGCTGCCTGCGCCAGACATCGCCCACATCCCCTCCTGCGCCAGTTCTGATCGGCTCAGCCCCTGCCACAGCCTGCTCTGTCCTTCCGGGCAGCCCTGCCCCATCCTGACCCACCCAGAAAGCTCCCACCAGGATCATCTCCCTCGCTGCCTGCACCCCAGCTCCCAGTCCCCTTCACACCCTGAACTGGTTTCCGTCCCCTCACCCGTACGGTTCAGGTGGCCCTGCAGGGCTCAGCCTCCTCCCTCCCGGTATTTCCCACCCAGCACCACGACGACAGCTCCTGATGACGGGCCCGCAGAGCAGCTCCCACCGACTGTCCCCTGCTCCACACCCCCAGGAACAGCCTTGTCTTCTCCCAGGGCCATCTCCACGGCCTCACTGCCAGAAAATCCTTCCCGTGCTGCTCAAGGCCACGCAAACTGTCACGCTGCGGCTGGACCCACATCCCTGTTCCTCACCCCGGGTGACACCGCCCATGGCTCTGGATTCCCCCCTGCCCACAGCCGCCTGCTGCCTTCAAGGTTTTTTTGCAAAAGCACAACTTTTAATTCGTTTGCTGACCTTCCTGACTAGAGCAGTGGGGGAGGAGCTGCTGCAGGACCTGCGCTGCATCCACCGGACCCTGGTACCCCCAGGAAGACCCCAAAACCCCAGGAGGA
>CM067102.1:1896775-1912676 GCA_034008185.1 Gorsachius magnificus | reverse complement strand
GGCAAGCGCTTTGCAAACGTGGTTATTTGAAATTTGCCTAAAGAAAGATGACTTGTGTTCTGCTGAGATCTGTTCTGTGCTTTGAAAAATTATGTGCTTTTGGTGGGGGATTCAAAATTTAGGACAGAAAATTATTTGGGGTGTTAAAGCTTCTTCCTGAAACATCATTTATTATAACATTTCCTTTACTTATAGAAAAACCTTTGCAAATGTTGAAAGTAAAAAGGTAAAGGGGATGAAAACCCTGTTGGTTTTTGTTTCTCTCAACTTTATGTTGTAATTTGTCTGGAATCTGTCTGCTTTTTTTGGTACAAAATCAGTTGCTTCGTGGTACTTTTTTCTCTAAAAAAGCAAGTAACATTTTGACCATTACCACAGTCACAAGGGTATGAAAACATAGAGTCGGGGAGTTAAATACATTGATTTAGCACTCATAAATTATTTTGTAATGAGTACCACGGAAAAATAAAAAAATGTAGCAACACAATTTAAATCCCAAAAATTACCTAAAAATTATCGGGACATAGTTTTGCAAAAGTCCAAGCTTCCAAATACAAAAACAAATTTTCAGACCAGCCATTAATTTTTTTATTTTTCAACTTTTTTCAAAAAACACGTCTACTAGAATTTGCTATTTAAAGAGCTTGTTTGTGTCAAAAATTTGATTATGTAGCCCCCAGCTTTTACTCCAGAAGCTCCCGAGCACTTGGTTTCAGAGAAATTTTGCATTAGCAGACAACCTGAGCTTAATTTTCATTTGAAGGAAAGTAATAGAGTTACTGTTTTCCCATTAAAGATTTTTTCTTTCCTTCCTGAGTTTAAATTTTCAGCTTCTTAAATGTTATCAATTTTTCCCACCTTCAAGAAAGTGATTTTCTAGGTTTAAAAACATTTTAAAACAAAGTTTAGATCGTGTTCCTTTCAACACCCTTTTTACCATTGACAGTGATGTGACACCTGCCCCCCATGGCAAGATGCTGATTCTCCCCCCCTTTCCTGCCCTGCATTCCTAACATACCCACCCTTTCCCCTATCTGCCTATTCTGCCACTTTATTTTGATTTTAAAAACTTGCCCACCCAACCCAAAAACCCTTATCCTTAGAATCATAGAATCATAAAATCCCCCGGGTTTGGGAAAAAAACAAAAAAATCATGGGCCATTTAACCTAGCACTGCCATCCCACCCACAAAAACCATGTCCCTAAAGAAAACCTCTCTTTCCTTCTTTTAATACCTCCAGGGATGAGGACTCCACCACCTCCCGGGGCCCAGCCCATTCCGAGTGACAACCCTTTCAGTGAAGAAGTTTTTCCTAATGTCTAGCCTAAACCTGCCCTGGCGCAGCTTCAAACCCTTTTCCCCCCCTGTTACATCTGTTACCCGGGAGAAAGGCCGACCCCCCACCCCACTACGCCTCCTTTTAGGTAGCTGTAGAGGGGGGACCGGTTCCCCCTCGCCCCTCTTCCCCAGACTAAACAACCCCAGTTCCCTCGCCTTCCTCGATGACTTGTGTTCCAGACCCCTCACCAGGCTTGGTTGTTCCTTGGACCTGTTCCCCCGCAAGGAACATTTCTTGTATGAGGGGCCCAAAACTGAACACATTTTTCGAGGTGCGGCCTCACCCCACCGAGTACAGGGGCAAAGTCCCCTTCCCTATCCCCTTTCCACACTATTCCTGATAAGGGCCCAGGATTTTCCATTGGCCTTCTTTGGGCCCCTGGGGCACACTGCTGGCTCTATTCAGTGGTGTCAACCAGTACCCCCAGGTTTTTTTTCACCAGGCAGCTTTCCGCCACTTTCCCCAAGCCTGTAGCGCTGCATGGGGTTGTTTTGGGCCCCAAGTGCAGGACCTGGCACTTGGCCTTTTTGAACCCCATTTACAGTTGGCCCCGGCCATCGATCCAGCCTGTCCGGTCCCTCTGCAAACCCCCCTCCCCCCAGCAGATCAAACTACCCCACCCCGTTTTGGTGTCATCTGCAAAAATTTTTGAGGGGGACCCTAATCCCCTCATCCCGGGCATTGATAAAGATATTAAACAAAACCCCGCCCTAAAAAAATGAGCCTGGGGGACCCACTTGTGACGGCCCCCCAACTGGATTTGGTCCCTTCACCACGATTCTGGGCTCGGCCACGCAGCCTTTTTTAAACCCAGCAAAAGAGTTCATCCATTGGGCCTTTGGAACTGCCAGTTTTCTCCAGGAAAATGCTAGGGGGAGATTTTGTAAAGGGGTTTTGGTTTAAAAAGCCCAGGTAGACCCCCAATCCAACCCCTTTCCCTATTTTTACCGGGCCCGGGCCCACCGGGGTGTAAAAGGGGAATAAAGGTTTGGGGTTGGGCCCAAAAACCTCCCTTTGGGGAAAACCCATGTGACGGGGGCCTTCTCTGCATCACCCTTCCCAATATTAAAACTTGGGGGACCTCAGAAACATGCATTTTCGGGCACAAAAAATAAACCCAAACCCCAAGCCCAAAGTGAAAATTTGCCAGTTACCAGTTTTCTTTTTTCCATTCTTTTTTTTCTTCCTTGCGCTTGGGGGAGTTTTTTCCCAGAAAGGCGGATATGCTTTGAGCTTTATTAAAAAAAGCAAACCCCACCCCAAAATTTGGGGATGATGTCCCACATTAAGTTTAAAGGTTTTTTTTTAAAAACAGCTCAGGGGAAAGGGCCTGTGGGAAGGTTTTTTTTTAGGGATTTTTGGGCCCAATTATTTTGGTTTTTAATTTTTCCAAATTTAAAACCCCTAAAAAGCTTTTTTTTCCAGTTTTCTTTTTTTTTTTTCCCCCTGTTTTTAGTCAAAACCCATATTTGGTTTTTAAAAAATTTTCAAAAACTTTTTGACATTTTCTTTCCCCATTTTTTTTCTCCTAAAAATTTTTGGGACACGTAAACAAAGTTCCCATGGCTTGTTTTCCCTCCTTGAAGACTGGATCAAAAAACGGGGGACCTGTGAGGGCAGGAATAAAAATTGTAGCTGGGGAGTCTGCTTTTGAGCACTTAAATGCTGATTGTCCTCAACCTTGTGGCCCCCACTTGTTTCCCCCTTGCCAAAACCCCAGTTTGGTTTAGTTGGCCTTTTAGGGTGCATGGGGCCTTGGGACCCTGGGAAAAACCCCGTAAAACAGATGCATTTGGTTTTTTTTGGGGATTTCGTCCCCAGAGGTAAGGTGATTGTTTGGTTTTTCCATGGGGTTGGAAAAAAAAGGGACAGGGGGGGGGTTAAACAAGCGTCCCGAAATTTTAAAAAATGATGGACATATTTTAGACTTTTAGGGGCAGGGAAAGGTTTAAATTTCCCTTTTCTGTTAGTTTTCTTTAAAACCCCTGACAAAACCCTTTAAACACCAGAAAAAACAAGTAATTTTTTGGTAATAAAAAGGGAAAAACTTTTATTTTATTTCTTATTATAGTATTTTTTCTGTCTTTAATCTATTGTTTTTTCAGAAGGTTTGTTGTTGGGTGTGGTCTTTTGGGCCAAAAAATCAATTTTATGAAGTAAAAAGAACTTTGTAAAGTGAAGAGTTTTTCATCTTAAAACAGGAGGGGGTGTGGACCTGGGAAGAGAGGGAAGGAGCCTTCAGGCAAGAAGCACCAGGCAAAACTCTGAAGCTTTTAAATTTAAAGCTGTATCATTTCCCTTCAGGCTCTTCAGGCCACCTAAGAGAAATCAGTGAGATGAATGGTTACTTCGTAACCAATTGGAAAAAACCCCCGTTTTTTGGTGGTTCTTAATTCCAAAGGAAATGTGTTAGGAAAATGAATTAACCCAAATTGGAAGTTGAAGGAATTTATGACCCAAAGCAGCTATGGTAAAGTGGCTAGAAGATGTAACCACAACCAAAAGTGCACACCATTTGGTAAAGTTTTCTCTTTACTTTGGTTATTGTAACTTGATTACAAAAAAGAAGGAAAAAGTGACACTCGCAGAAAACTGCTGCCGGGCAATATGCTGGGATGCCAGAGAGGGCACCTGGACGGCAAAGGCAAGGGCACGGTATGCCAATGATGTTAGGGTGCATGGGACAAGACAGGAGTGCATAGGAAACAGAAACAGCCGAAGTAAAGGAGTTGAGTACTCGGGTATTTAATTTATTCCCTACCACTGTTCTTCCGGGGGACTGGAATAAAGTTTCCATTGAACAAAACACAAACCAGCAGGGCCCCATGCTCAGGCATGCGTCCGGGTACGTTGCAGAGCTGCATGGAGCATGCCTGCCAAGCTCACCCAGAACAGCAGAAACCTTGGGGACCTTGGTAACAGAGAAAACCTTAGTTTTGAAATTTCCCCATGTCCCTTTGTGCAAGAGGTTAGGGCATGAGGTCAAGCTACTGAGCTGTACATAAAAATGGCTTTTAAGGGAACCTAGCACCCCACCAACTGTGCTTGGTTCTACTTTCCTTGGCAAGTTTCCAGCTGACCAAACTTAAAATTAGGCTTTTGCTAGAATAAACTTTGCCAGACTAAAACATTAACAATTCCTGTATACCTAACATAAAAATACAGAATATGACAGAACCTATGACAGACCACTGGGTTGTTTTCCATTTCTTGCAGGACCTACTTCTGACTGTTCATAAAAGCAGACAATAGATATTTTAATCTGAAACTTTGATTTCATACCATACCTAAATAATTAATCAAGCATCAAAAATGATCATCTAAACATATTAATCTACAAAGGTACATGCAGGCCATTTTACATACAAGAGAAATATGGGGGGGGGGGGGTTGTTTCTGTCCTTAAAAAAATCCCCTCAAAAAAACTGGAACAGAGGTTGAATAAATATTTTTTGTCAGTTTTGTTTTTTATAGCAAGGGCATCAGATAATGAACAGAATATTTTTTTCCTTGTGAGTAAGGGGGGTCAGAAATCCAGTTTATAAAGGAATTAATACTTTCTATTCTACATATTTAAATTATGCCCTTACTTAATTTTTTTAAATAGAGCATTAGGAAATATCTATCCCATGCAAGGACAGATTTGTATTATGGATATGTATGTTTAAAAACTCTTTAACGTGTTATTAAGCAAAAATCTGATTTCTGGATATGCCAACTCTGCAGAACTTGTGTACTCCAACAGCTTAATGTCTGTGTCTAATCCTTAAATTTTGGGGGCAATCCTCCCCTCTGGCCCGTCACCTGATCTGATTTCTGGATTACCTTATAAATACTTAAATTTCCTTATTTATATGAATAATTCCTTCTTTAAATATATATTCTATATAAATAGGGCGTATCTTTCATTTTCTCAATCCTGGCATTGCTTTCTTATGCTTTATATCTCTAAAGGGCTTTAGGTATATTTATAGAAGAAAACAGCTGGGGCTCATTAATTTCTGCACATTTTCTTTGGTCCAAATACAGAGCCAAATTCAATGTTACATATTTGGGAGGACCTGCACCCACTCAGCATGCACACCCTGTGTCGATATTATCCCCCCCCTGAGCTTCTCTCTGCACAGAGTAAATCGGTGCCTGGGGCTGTTGCCAGGCACATGGAACTGAAGTGTCTCTATTGCTAAATGGTTGAAGGAGTCCTTGGAAGAGTTTTGCCCAGGCACGCCTCTCCAAGCAATTTTTCCAGTCGTAGCTCGGGAATTGGCCAAGGGCCGGGACCACTTCCAACAGGGCATGCATATGGACACCGTCATTTAGAAATGAGGGCAACACTGGCTGTTTTTGTCAGCCCCAGATAACTACTAGTTTGTTTAATTAATTGATTAGCGAGCCCATTCCTTCATGGATGAGTTCATTTTATTCTGAAGGCTGATGATGGTTCTAAAAAGTCCACGCTAGGTCTGATAGAAGGAATCCCAAGCCTCCCACAAAGCTCATATCTCCACACAGGCACCATCTCTTCCAAGGGCAGGCAGCAACGATGCCCTGTGGCATCTGCGTGGAGAATGATCCATTTTCCTGGGTAAATCAACAGAGAAGGAAGAACAAAAAAGAAAATGTCATTGCACCACTGAATACTGTGGGCAGTTTCTGCCCCCTCCCCCAGGTCAGACCAGAAAGAGTATAAAAGGATGTCAGGGATGGTTGAAATTATGGAACCGCTCCCATTTGACGAGTTTTCTAAATACTCAAAGCCGGGGGTGAGGAGGAAGTTGTAACAGAGCTCTGTAAAGTCAGGAATAGCGCTGAAAAGGCACACACAAACTGGCTATGGAACATCAAGTGAATTTCCAGGCAGCAAGCTGAATATGAATGAAAAGAAGGATTATTTCATACAGCACATAGGAAACTGGAACTAATTGCCACAGGACATTGCAGTAGCCCAGAGTATGGATGAGTTCAAAAAACAGCTAGGGAAGTTCCTAGAAAAAAGTTCATTAAAGGCTGTTAAAGTCCTGGATACAACTCTGGCTCTAAAATGCCAGTGGGACAAGACCATGAGCATATACTGATTGGGAGATATCACTGTATGCTTTAACATGCTTTAATGAATCATCCTGCTCATTACTGGAGATTCGAATATTGGGCTTTACATTTAAATTAGTAAAATCATTCTTATTTTTCTATTCACCAACAGAGTTAGTTACTTAGTTAATCACAGAGTTAATTGTTAATTACTGCCAGAGTTAATTGTTAATTACTGCCAGGCCATAATTTGCATTGCCTATTATATAATGACTTTCCACTGGCAGTATCATAAACTGTCAGTCTGTTTTAATTGTGTGTTAATTAATGCAAATTACAAATCATAGTGCAACACTGTTTACATATTTTTCCCATGACTCAAACATTTGCTCCTCAAACATGGTTAATCAAAAATGTATGTGTCCAGTCTATAATATAATCATCTTAGTCAATTAATGTTCATTAACTAGAGCTTAAACACAAATGAAAATTCAAGTTGACCTTAGCCAAAAAAAATCTTGGTTTGGATCTTTGCCTTATTTAAAACTACTGGAGAACTTTGAGGAAGAATTGATAGCACTCTATCCAATACTTGTCTGTCAGATTATCCAAGATGTGCAATTGAATACGTGCTAGGGACAGTTTTAAAGAACGCATTAAATCTTCCATGCTTGCTGTTAAAGGGGATATATTATCATCATTACTGTAGCTCAGAGCTGGATTAGTTTTGGATGTACAAAACCAGCTTCAGCAGCTGTATAAGGTAAGTTGTGACTCTGGAGATCAGTGTTTCACAGGAAGAAAAGGTATTCTAACAAAGTCTCTTACTCAACAACCACATCTCAGGAATTAAGAGTTCTGAAGTCAGGCCAACTAAGCTGATAAATCACTTCACTCTGGACCCTATTTCTGCTAAATTAGACCTTAGTAAGTGAGTTACAGAGGAGTGGGCATCAACGTAGCAAGTTCTGGGCAGTCATACAAAGTTTATTTATTTAATATCCTGGACAGACCTATAAGCTGACCAGTGAGAACAAGTTCGCCCTATCTCTCCATCTGTTCATCATACATATATTTTTTCTTTTTTCATATTTTTCTTCCTTCCTTCAAGCCCTTGCCAAAGCACATATTCTTACTGAGTCTGACAAGAAAAGCACTACGCTATCTAAAACTATACAAGGCAAAGGAGTCATTTTTACTTTGTGACCACCTGAGAGCTTGGCCATTGAGATAGTGCAGATCTGTAGTTCTTAATTATTTTCCCCTCTGTAGGATATAAGTTTCCAAGTTTGAAGCTATAAGTAATATTGCTTAGTTAACTTAGACTTAGTTAAAGGTCTACACCAGCTCTCAGTCAGCTAGGCTTTACTGCCTCAATTTCTTTATAAACAAAATCTGTGCAATTACTGAATCCCCAGCCCACAGTGGAATAGCCTGGGATGTATGCATAGAGTTGTTATAATGTGTATTAGTGGAAGATACCTTGATGGAAGAAGTAATCTCCTGATTAAAGGGAAAAAGGAGTATCTTAAATGTAGTCCTATGAGATTTTGGTTTCCAAATATGGCACTAAAAGTGTTCCTAGAAATGCTATCCTAGAAATGAGGTCCTGCAGTTTATTCCATTTCTTAAATAATCATAGAATCATTAAGGTTGGAAAAGACCTCCAAGATCATCAAGTCAAACCGTCAAGCCAAACACCACCATGCTTACTGGACCATGTCCCGAAGTGCCACATCTACAGGTTTTTTGAACACCTCCAGGGACTGTGACTCCACCACCCTCTCTGAGCAGCCTGTTCCAATGTTTGACCACTCTTTCAGTAAAGAAATTTTCCCCAATATCCAAATCAAAAACTTCCCCTGACACAACTTGAGGCCACTTCCTCTCATCCTATGCTTGTTACTTGGGAGAAGGGACTAACACCCACCTCACCAACAACCTCCTTTCAGGTATTTATATAACCATATACAAATAAACGTAATATAATTATATTACAAAAAATATGTTTTGTGCCAAATTATGTGCCCACAGGCGCCTGAGGGCAGTGAAATTTTTACCTTTAGTGAGGTGAAAATGCTGGCTAATTCAGAGATGGAGGGAAAACAGTGGAAACTGGCAGGAATTGCCTGAGAGGACAACTAACATAGAATTACCAGAGGGCAGCAAGACAAGCACTGTGTCTTGCAAACATGTGCAGAACCTCCAAGAAACATTGCCTTGACATCCTAAAGGGGCATTAAGCTTTCAATTCCCTTGCATCTCCCTAGAGCACACACTGCTTCCTCCTCCTTCATCTTCCATAGTGTGTAAATCAGTAGCCATCCCTAAGTGCTTGTGTGTGCATGATTTCTGTGCAGTGGTGGAGCTCAACAGCAACAACTGAATCTTGAAATATGCGGTCAGAAAAGAGCTGTCTGTGAATAATTTTTTATATCCTTTTTTTATGTCTCAAAGACCAGAGTAAGAAGACCTCCAGGTGGCATCTTGTAGACATATGAGTTTTCTTCGAGGGGACTGAGATGAGACACAGTTTAGCTGAGGAAGAAAACTCATCCTACACTTGGTATTTAAGTTAAAATGTTTTTCAACATTTTCCCACATTTAAGTCCCGATAACTGATAGCTTAATTGCAGACTTTAAAACAGGTTAAAATTGGTTTTTGCCTTTTCTGGCTGTTTTATGGGCCTACCTTTCAGCAGGTCCATTAATGAAAGTTGCACTGGCTAACTGTGAAGCAAACACATGGTGTAGTGCAGAAGATGTAAGCAGGAAGCTTAGGGAGGTTTGTAATGTGAATTTTTGAAAGTTTACTTTCCACATAAATGTTTTTTTAAAAAAAGGAGAATTGTCAGTAAATTTCAGCAAACCTCCAACCTTGTAAGTTCAAAAAAAATTTTGAGGAGGGCTTTTCTGTTTGTTTTTCATGAAGGAGAAGCTGAATGACCAGCTTCAAGAATATGCAAAAATCTGACACTATAGAAAGGGCAAGAAAGCAACTGCACACTACAGAACATATATTTCTGCTCACAAATTCCCCTCCTGTCGATATTAACAAAATTTTGGGAGTTGGAAAATCTAATTCCTGCAGCATTTTATTGATAGGTTGTAAGGGACTAAAAACTTGTCTTTAACATTGGTGGGAGGCAGAAGTTTAAATACTGAAGCCTAATCACCACGGACAAAAAAAAAAAGGCGGGGACAGTTTAATCACCAAGGGAGGGGCAATGTCCACCCAGGGCCCAGGTTGACTGACAATGGGGAGGGGGCTCGGACCCTCTGGGATTTTCGAAGGCACCATCTAGTGACGGTACTGGGCATGCACCCCACTGCCAAGGGGGTGCCTGGGTATGGCAAAACACTTATTGACTATGCAAGAGGGGACAACCCTTTTTAGAAAGGGGAAACCAGCAGAGACCAAGAGTGTCTGGGAACATCTACACTCCACCCGATTCAAAGATACATAAGGCGCATTGGACCATCGGGCTGCACCGGGGCCCCATGGACCGTGCGGGACCGCTCAGGCCACAAAAGACAGCACATAACCATGGTAGTAGCTATCGAAAACACTCCTGTAACCATTTGTTTCTCCCCTCTCTTTCCCTTTCTCACTTTTCCCCATTTCTCTGCTTTTCTCTCGCGCATTTGTTGTTGGCCAAATAAAGTGACTTGGCACTTGACTCTGTTTTGAGTCTTAATTCTGTTCCGAGAATGTGAAAGGAACCATTTCTTGTTTAATATCTTTATCAATGACCTGGATGAGGGGGATTGAGTGTGCCCTCAGTAAATTTGCAGATGACACCAAACTGGGTGGTAGTGTTGATCTGCTGGAGGGAGGAGGGCTCTGCAGAGAGACCTGGACAGGCCTGATCGATGGGCTGAGGCCAACTGTATGAGGTTCAACAAGGCCAAGTGCCGGGTCCTGCACTTGGGTCACAACAACCCCTTTGCAGCGCTACAGGCTTGGGGAAGAGTGGCTGGAAAGCTGCCTGGTGGAAAAAGACCTGGGGGTACTGGTTGACAGCCAGCTGAATATGAGCCAGCAGTGTGCCCAGGTGGCCAAGAAGGCCAATGGCATCCTGGCCTCTATCAGGAATAGTGTGAGCAGCAGGAGTAGGAAGCGATTGTGCCCCTGTACCCCGGTGCTGGTGAGGCCGCACCTCGAATACTGTGTTCAGTTTTGGGCCCCTCACTAAAAAGAAAGATGTTGCCTTGCGGGAAAACAGGTCCAGAGGAGAGCAACCAAGCTGGTGAGGGGTCTGGGCACAAGTCATATGAGGAATGGCTGAGGGAACTGGGGTTGTTTTAGTCTGGAGAAGAGGAGGCTGAGGGGAAGGGAACCTGGTCGCCCTCTACTAAACTACCCGAAAGGAGGCTGTAGCGAGGTGGGGGTCAGCCTCTTCTCCCCTGGTAACAGACGATAGGACGAGGGGGAATGGCTTGAAGCTGCGCCAGGGCAGGTTTAGGCTAGACATTAGGAAAAACTTCTTCACCGAAAGGGTTGGGGCAGGCTCTGGAATGGGTGCCCAGGGAGGTGGTGGAGTCCTATCCCTGGAGGTAATTTAAAAGAAGGATAGATGAGGTGCTTAGGGACATGGTTTAGTGGTGGGGGTGGCAGGGTTAGGTTAAAGATTGGACTCGATTGATCTTAAAGGTTTTTTCCCAACCAAAGTGATTCTATGATTCTATGAACCTAGTCCCAATAAAACATTGGAGTTAATCAAAAGTTAAGCCCCGCCGCCACAACCTCCCAGAATTATTCTGAGTTCGGTTGGAAAGCAAGGGGGTTTAACCTTGCCAAATTGTTCAAACCAACAGTGGATCGTGTACATAGGTAAACAGTTATCAGGCAACAGCCCGAAAAAAAAAGTTCTTTAAACCCCTCCCTTTGAAGAAAAAATAATTGAAGGTAGCATTGATCAAGTGTCCCCAAAACGATGGAAAGGTGTCTTTAAAAGGAAGGCTTGGTGACATTTTCTACTCTGGATCGCCTCTTCTCCAGAATGTTTGGTCTACCTGTATCTCTTCCCACAGACAGTTTTGTCTACAGCCCTTCCTTACTTCAACCAGAGCTTTTGAATTGTCCAAGAGGAGCACAGCGTTGGTGATTTCTTCAAAGGTTTAGGACATAATCTTAATGGGAGGTCACCCCTTGATAGATGAATTGGTTCAGAAGTCAGCAGAACAACGGTCCTTTAATCCATGAAATTTTGCCTCTAAGTACTTTGGTTTTCTTTTTACACACACAGCAAATTGTTGTCCCAAGTTTCATTTACTTCATGCTCTGTTGTGGTTTTGTTTGAGGTTTTCCCAAGAGGACAGGAGAGTAGGTCTGCCTCCTTTGACCCCTCCTGGTGAGGTAGAGTTTTTTGGACAAAAGTGAATTGATTAGCAGGTGTTACGTAACTTGCCACCCGCTTGCATGATGACCTGCTGTTTTTTCAATAACGGACTTATTTGGTGAATACCGGCAAAAGTCCGTGGAAAGAGTGTCCAATTTCATTTAACACAAAATATAAGTAGGAAGGGGAATAAAAAAAATTATTTAGTTTCTTCAAAGGTATTGAAGAAAGGCTCTTCACTTGCCTTGCCAAGTCCTGGGGAAGGCATGCTGGAAGGCTGAGACAAAAAGCAGCAATTGTTTAATGGAGTCCCTGGAGGGGAGGGACAATTAGCCCTTTACACAAAATTTGGGGGATATCAGGAGTGCCTCGGGGTGGGGGAGGAAGGGAGAATGAGAGAGCAGCTTCATTTCAAAGAGTTTGATTTGCTCCCAGTCTACTTTCTTCTGTGTCAGCAGGGATTCAGCAGGAGCATTCAGCAGGAGAGAGCCGGTGACAGGACTGAGGGCTCTGGGAGAGGGAGGACTGTCACATCTTGACTGCCATTTCCACACACCGTCTCCGCCGACTCGCCGCCATTTGTGGTGATGAAGTCATTTGTTAGTAAGATGGCAGTTCCTGTCTCAGGTCAGCTCTACTTCGCCTGTTTGTGAAAACTGAAAAAAAAAAAACCAAACCCAAAACTTTGTGATTCTTCCGTGCTGTTCCTCACACTTCATAGGAGCTCTCTACTGCAAGGCCATTTCATTACCCTTTTTCAGATAGTTCCTTACCCTTCTTCCATAATGCCTGCAGAAAATATGACAACAGTTAAAATTACTGGTGTGCTGTGATCCCTGTTACCTCATTGTCTCCTATTACCTTCTTATCCATCTTCATTCTTATTTTGAATTGTAAACTCTTTACTGAAGATACTGTCTTTTCTTTTCTCTCTATTTGCATGAACCCTTACACAAATAGACTTGACACTTGGATATCTGTCACGTAGGAAGAAAACAAGCAAGAAAAATAATTCACCCCACACAGTCTAATTCAGCTATTTCTCTGCCTGCCCCACTCACTTTTTTAGATGTAGGTCCTCTTGAATAAACGAAAGTTGCGGAAAGGACTTGCATGGCTACAGTTCAGCTTTCATGAACGGAGCCAGAAGAATGAATCAGTGCAGGAGCATGCAGGCTCAGTTGAAAATTCTGGTTTTAACAGACCCTTTTTTTTTTTCCCTGACCGTAGAGATAATGAAGGGATAAATCTTTATCTCCTCTTTTCCTTACTTTTGCTATTTCCCCCCTCCTAGTTGCTGACTGGTTAGTTAAACAAAAGAAAAAAAAAAGGAATCCTTTTCTCTTCAGACTTCCAGCTGTGTTAGCTATCTGTTACTTAGATGTTCCCAGGTCTGGGGCAGCACAATGGGATGACTCTGCAGAGCTGTGTGCAACTTGTCTCCCCTTATTAAGTGTCACAGTTTATGGTTGAATTGGCAGAGGAATTTATAAGCAGAGTTAGATATCCAGACCTGGGAAGGGCTATAATGAAAGGTAGGAAGTGTTCTGCATCTGTATCTATTAAAGAGTTACAGAAAACTCCTCATTGTGGCTTGGTTTCCACATAATTTTCTCTGAGGGTTCCCTATTAGCTGTTACGTAGCACACACCAGCATGTCACCAAGCTGGAGTATGTGAATCCCAGTGTTTGTCACCTTGGCTAAGAAAAAACGCATGCAGAGGGAGACAGCTCTCTGGACTTTCTCGACTCTTCCTAAGATTGGCAATTATTTTTCTCAAAAGGCAGTGGGAGTTGTGGCTAAAAAAACTTTGTGAAAAATTCTTTTCTCTAAAGCCTTTAATGAAGGGAGTGTTTTTTTATTTCTTGTGCTATAAAAAGGGAACAGTGAGGGAATCTGATCCCATGGGAATGAGAATTTTTAACAGGCAGAATGGACCCCAAATTCCATTTGGTTCTACATTTAATATTGTCAGTGATTCACTGAGTGCTACTGTACAATTTACTCTTTTATGTCTTAATTTCTGTATCCCTAGAGTGAGGCTAATATCTTTGTAAGTACCAAAAGTAACCTCACTAGAGGATGCTAAGTGACAAGTAGGATTGCTACACAGTGTAGCACACACAGTTTAGGAGAGCACTGATCTTATCTGATTATCATCTTACAGCAGTAACCAATTAATAAAAAAGAACTTATCAAGCCATCAGAAAAATTCTTCAGTCATTCAAGGACTTTTGAACTACTCTTAAGAACTACTCCAAATGATACACTTAATTGTGATGAACTTAGAGTGGTGAATTTACTTTTAGTAAGTAAAAGTGAGTGTATCTGTTATGTTACACCTAGTCTTATAACTTTGGGAAATGTTCTGGTTTTAAAATTGACATTTTTCTTCAAAACTGGTCAAATACTCACCCCATTTTTTCTTGATGTAGGATATTTATTTCATGTAATTACAGTGATGCTCACTCCTGTTCATTTAAGATACCCTTTGTGTTTGAAACGTTTCTCTTTAGTGCACGGTAAATTTTATAATTTTTAAAAATTTTTATCATACTGTCAGGGGTTTATACCTCAAATCAGATCATATATTGGATGTCACAATATCCCTATAGAGAACCCAGAGAACTAGCATATGATGACTTAGTAAATCAGTGGCACAGAAATTTTAACAAAATGTGTAAACGTATGTACACATTTTTTTTTAACTGAAAGGTGATGAAAGCTGCAGAAACTTGTGCTTATTTTATCAGGTCAGATCTGTGTTTCTCCCATGGCTTAATGCAAAACTGAACACTTTCTTAAACATAAAATTCTACGCATGGCGTGCTCAGATGTTCTCTCGGAGCAGCATTCAAAGCTGATGTTTTATTTATTCACTCTGTGATCTATAGTAAATCTTCAAATTGTTCACTTGTTTCAGCTTTGCTAATGACGTAATTAACATCTGCATTTGTACAATCAAATGTAATTTGCTTAACTTTCTAAGGTTTTACTTTGTAAGAAAAAATAGCCTCATGATGTAGGCTACTAGGCTAAAAATTAAGTGACAGTAGTTCACTTTCCAACTCAGGCATATAGCCATCAGCAACACAACAAAATATGTTTGGGGTTTTTTTTAGTTTATATCTCCTATCTGTAAAATTAAAAAAAAAAAAAACAACCTTCTTCTAGTTTCATGGCTGTTGTAAGAAATAAAGTCCATTAATGGCTATGAGGCATTCAGGTGCCATGATGAGGAACATATGGATACAACATACGTAGTAAACTAAACGGTGCCAGAAGATGGAACTTACTCATCTACACAAGCGCTGAACCAATTAGCTCTTTTCCTCAGCAATTTTAGGCCAGCTCACAGTACCCCCAGCGAGTTAGCGGGGGAGAAGGGTGACACCATTTCCAATTATGTGGTTGTATCTGGCAACTGTTTGAAAATCATAGAGAGTTTGATAATACAGACCCTTGGCTTGTTACCCCAAGCCAACTGGCCAAGAGGCAGAGAAAGGTCTTCATCCATGAGAAGACATGGAGCAGGGGGTCCTGAGATATGCTGCTTTCTCAGTTCTAATAGGACTTAAATGATCAATATGTTTCCTGGTGACAAAATTAGATCTACATACCACAACATATGGTATGTCACTGTTTCATTGTGAGCAGATTTGAGGAAAAGAGTTTCCCATTCCATGACATTCAGTTTTTGAAAGCTCTCTGCTCTGCACTGTGTAGAAAACAAAGGACTTTCCCACTTTCCTTTATTTTCTTAATTGAAAGACAGAGAGCAAGATAGCCATGCTGGTTGCCTCTTCGCCCAAAAATATGCTTGAGAGGCAAATTAAAACTATGGTCTGAATTCAGCAGACGATTTTTTACTTTACTTGATCAGCTCCGATCTCGCCCAATGCTACTTTAATTGCACTAACTCTTGTATCATTTTCCACCATTACAAACTGTAGTCAGACAGCATGGAGTTCCCAAGTGACTTGGCCAGGTAAATTCTTAATCTAGGTTATGAAGAACTTAAGTTTTTCTCACTTTTCTTAATTTTGACACAGCCTTGCCTGAGCACCAATCTTGCAAGTTCTTCCACCCAGATGAGCCCATGCAGCTACATACAGCTCCAGCTGAGTGCACATACCTGCCCTGGGGGCAGAGTTGAAATTTTTGTTTCATTTTTAATATTGAAAATCCCT
>CM067102.1:1879966-1896275 GCA_034008185.1 Gorsachius magnificus | reverse complement strand
CTGACCCATGTCCCTGTCCTTCTTGTCCACCCCTTTACTCTCAGTCCCTCTCTGCTGTCCCTGACCCCCTTCCTTTTCCATCTTCCTCTTCTCTGCTCCTTTCCTTCTCTTTTTTTCCCCTATCCCTCTCTGTGGCTCATATTCCCTTTCTTTCTCCCTCTGTCATTATCTTGTGTGCCTCTCCCTCCTGCTCCCTGTCCCACTCTTTCCTCCTATATCCCTCTGTGCGGCTCCCTCATTGTTCTTTTTCCACTCCCTCTCTGTCCTGCTGCCCACCCCAAATTATTTCTCCATCTCTTCCTGCCCCCGTCCCCATTTTTCTTTCTCTGCCCTTCTCCCTCTGCCTCTCTTCTTCTGTCCCTGCTGCTTCTTTCTCCATCCCTGTCCACCTCCTTGCCCCTTTCTTCTTGCTGTCCCCTCTCTCCTTTTCCTTGTCATCGCCTTTTTGTGCCTGCAGCCCAGCACTCTCTTCCTTCCCTGTCTCTCTGTCCTGCTTCTCAAAGCAGCCTTTCCCCTCCATCTCTGTCCCGCTCCCTGTCTCTTGTTTTTGCCCTGCGTGCCGGGAGGTGTGGTGATGGGATGTGACGTTTGTACGTGTGTGGCATTGGCACGGAAGTCGTGTTGGATCTGTCGAGATCTGGAGAAAAGCTGTCCAGGCTCCATTATGCAGGTGGTTTTTGCTTGGAGGCCAATCCAACTTGGCATGCTAATCAGGCAATTTATCACTGCTGCTCAGATTGCTGGGAGAATAGGCTGGGGTTTTTTGGGGTTGCGTTGTTTGGGCTTTTTATGGTCATAATTTTTAAACTGAATTCCTGTTAGAGCAATGGATTAATCAATGTCACCTTAAAGAAGACAGGAGTAACTTAAAGGCATGTTCTTTTTCTGATTGATTCTCTTTTCTTTAAGGTCTGACTTTTTATCGCTGCCTTTCAAGGAGCAGAAGTTTTCCTGGACAATGTGGTGCCGCTTCCAGGTAATGGAGCTCTCGGGAGGTGCTCTCGAGAGGTGCTCCTCCTGTGGGTTTGCATGGATGCCAGCTGTGTACAAGCGATGATTCTGTCTAAACTTTCTCCCTCCTCTTGCAAGCGCAGCCTCTGGTGTGACTACAGGAAGGACTGGACAAATCGTATTTCTTGTTCTAAATGTGCCAGCATGGCATAACCTGTCAGACTCCAGGGGAAAGATGGCAAATGCCCAGGCTTTTGGCCTACCTAGAGTAGAGTCTAGAGTCTGTGGGGCACCAATGAATTGAAAAACATCCTTGCAAATAGGAGGGAATATTGCAGTATTATAATATCTGTAAGTTAAAAAGTAATTCAGTCATGAGATGCACAAACCCAGTGCCGTGGGGAAGGTGTCACTGCAGTTTAGCGATTTACCTTGGAAGCTGACTTCTGGGTGCTGAGTACACAAGCAGGCTTGGTGCCGTGCGGCTGCCTGCTGGCAGCTGGGAAAGAGTTTCTGCCCCTCTCTCCATGGCTTCATTCTCTTTGTGAAGTCCAAATTTCCATTGTTTTCTGAAATTTTTGCAAAGTGTAACAGCAGTGGGAAGGTTTTGACAGCGTTAGTCGTGGAAAACCAACATGAAACTTAAATTACAGTTAAGGGAAGAATAAGCAACCTGTTGCCCGAGGAAGGCTGTGAACTAAAAATTCCCGAATGCTGTCACGCAGAGCAACTTGAGTGCTATTACAAACTGCCATGATTTCTTTCTGTTGTCTTACTATGATCTTCAGAATTCTTTTTTTTCCTACTAAAGCAGATTTTTTTTAACTGTGTTCAGCGAGAGGGGAAAATAAACCTGAAAACAGAGTATGTGTGCAAATCCTCAAATGCTTGTTCTGAATGTCTCTATAAAAAGTAAACATTTGACCTCATTTTAAGTAGAGTTTAAAACTTGGCTAAGTGTCAATGACTCTTGGTTTGTGCATACTATATGAAAATGTCATACTGATTATTTGTACTGTTTTAAATGGGATTTTTTGTACTTGCCCACCTTTGCTCTTACGTGTAAACTTTTTAGCTTAGTACTGCAGAAGCAGTCTGGCAAAAAACGGGTGACATAGAGAAGATGCGTAGCCGGCGAATGATGGAAGACCTTAGGGTGTTCCATGATGCAGAAGAAGGAGATACTCATTTATTTTACTATGTTTGTATAAGTAGTGTATTTCACATAGGGAAGTTATTGACTTGCAATTTTAATTTAGCTGGAATAACTTCTTCCAAAGAATAGTGTAGTCTAAAATAACATATTTTTTTTTCTCTCTAATTATAATTTAACATCTTACTGTTATGGCCATGCTACAGATGCACTCTAAGGGTGGTGAAAATCTCTTCCTCAGAAGACACAAAATAGCTGTGATGTGCTTTTTTTTACAGTGATGTATTTACACGTCTTATGCACTGCTTTCTGAATTGCCTTATTGTTTGCAAACAGCTGTCTTGGGTTTCCACTTCAGATCTTACTAAAACCAGAACTCATTGGTGTCTGGTTTATCTAAGCTGGTTCTTGTGCCAGCCTTGCCTGTGAGCTTAAGTAGTCCTGTGTCCCTAGAGGAGCTTATGGTACACTTATCTACCGCAGTCATACAATCGTATTTCCTCTGTCTTAGATTTGCTTTCTTTAGTTGTTCTTCTACTGACCTTTTGAGTGACAGGCACTTCATTTCTTAAACATCCTGATAGCCTGATTTCATGTCTTTTTCTTTAGATCTGAATTTCTTTTTTTTTTTTTTTTTTAAATGAAACCAGAATTGTCCATGGTACTTTTTAGATCATCTCTCAAACGCCCATATGATTTTTTTTTTTTTTTTTTTTTTTTTTGTCTGCTAGGAGTTGCTTTCTCCTGGGTTCTGCCACCCTCTTGGATTATTAACCTGTGATTAATTGATACACTCAGTTTTGTACCTGGAGAAGCATTTAACTATCACATGCACTAAAGCCTATTTTAGAGCAGAAATTCTTGTTCCTAATCCTGGGTGCCAGAATGCCATTGCTATTCTCTCCTCCTGTACCTTGCTTTAATCTTTTGTGTATACGGAGTGCCTTGATAATGTTACTATTTAAGCACCAAATATGCCCATGTCAGGTTTTCTGCATATTTGTGACTGGTCTCTCTTGTTTCTTCTAATTAGGAAAACCTCAATATGTCCTCCCGAGGAAAGAAAGAGATCCAAAGAATGGACAAAGAAAGAGCTGATAATCAAGGTAGCCTGCAGGTTAATTCTGTCTTAAGTGTGCTTTCCTATGCTTTAGCCAAAAGCTTTGTCTTAAACAGTTGAGACCAGCTGAACTACGGGGTATTTTTCATCTGTTAAACAAATCTGTGTTGCTGTTGACGTGAGAAGCCATAGTCACAGGTCTAGGGCTGTACTGTGGTGACCTCAGAACAGGTATTCAGAGAAAAAAAAAAGAAGGTGCTTTTCCAAAATGCTTACAAGATAAAAGGCAACAGATGGCTGTGGAGAGGTGGGAATACAAAGAAATGGACGGTGTTCCTCAGAATGAGAAAGAGTGGTCTCGTACAGCAGGAGCGTGACAGTTGTCCCAGCTTTGAGCAGCACGGCAGGAGTTTTTGGGAAGGAGGGGAGGCTGCCAGGTGTGTATGGAAAGCTCTTCCCGAGCGTGAAGATCAGCAGGGGAGAAGAGAGCGTTGCTCATTCTTGTGTTTAGCAGGTAGTCAGTGGAAGCTGCTGTGCGGGCCTGTAATGAGGAGCTGTCATCCCCGTACTCAGGGGGAAAGACCAGAGGAATAAGGTTAAGTCGTAAAAGGCCATGTTAACTTTATGTTTGAAGTGAGGGGGAAAAACGAAGGTTTTAAGGAGAATGATGTCTGTGGTTAAGGCAGGCAGTCCAACGATCCTTGTAGGAGCTTTCTGGATGGAACAGAATGGGGCGAGACTACTTCAAGACAGAAAAGGATGTGGCGGTAGCTGAGCCGATCAGTGCTGGGTTTTGTGAGAGACACAGGGGAAAAGCAGTTCACACAGGACTTATGATGGGATCTTTAGGGCAGGAAAAAAAAGGCAGAACAAGGGAGGGGTTTGGGTGATTTTGGGAGGAAAAGGAGTGGGAAAATAGAGGAGCAAGGGGAGAAAAAGGGTGTCTAAAGTCACATGTAAATGGTTTGCTGGCCAGTCTGCTTGTCTGGCTGTGCCCTGTGCCTGATCACCTCTCTGACCATCAGACCATCAGCACTTGAAGGAGAAATGATTTATGCAATCCCCAGTGAGGGCCGTATCTCATACGTGTTCCACAGGCTGTGTAAGACTTGAGCACTGGCAATGGAGACCTACAGAAAGGTTCAAGCTACATGTCCAGGTGTTAATGAGCACTGGGGTGATCTTGTTCCTAATCACGAACAGGCCAGAGAACAGTCCCTGGCCTGTTTTTAGGCTTGTGATTAGTTCCGACCTAGCCTGTGGCTCCCAGGTGTGCACCTCGGTGATCAGGCTTCCTCGCAGAGCAGCGAGAGAACACTTGGAGCCAGAGGAGGAGTCCAGTGAGAGGCTGACCTAAAGAAAGCAAGGTAGGGCAAGGCACGAAGAAAAAGAAAGAGGATCAAGTCTGCCAAGGGCATTTGGCTAGTCAGAGAGAAGGACAGCTAACTCGTCATCTGGAGATCTAGTAGGAGAACATCAGCTCAAGGCCTTGATGAGAGCAGCTCTAAGGCAAGGCATTGGCAGTGTCAGAGGGAGGAACCGTATGGCTTGGTTCAAGTCTGTGGGTGTTGGGCAGGAGAGGCGTGTAGAAAGTCATTTAACTAGTATGTTGAATGGGAAATACGAGTCTGGGGCAATGAATTTGTGATCCAAGTGAAAGCTCTGGAATTTTACACTAGGAAGAAACTAAAAGATACGTCTATAATGACAAGCATGCCAGGAAGGAGTGGGGAAAGAGTGTCAGTGTTGGTGTGAAGAAGATGAGTGTAGCAAGGGGAAGGCCTAGAGGAGCAGAAAAGCAGAGATATTCATGCCTTTGTTGGAGTACCGAGGACTGGGGATGGTTGTGATGCCAAAGTAATTTTTCAGTTTTCCTGTGTATATCTGTATATCTTGTGTCCTGTACCTTGCATTCAGAAAGCAGTACCTTTTGGGGGGAAGAAAAAAAAGGGTAGTGCTTTCCAAGGAATAAAATTTACTTTGTTTTAGCAAGCAGGTAGGTGAACAGAGCAAGTCCGTTCCTCACCTGGTGTCCAGCTGTTAATGTGAGAGGGTGTTACTAAGAACCTGCTAGAGAAATATACTCTGGTTTTTGCATTCTTACCAAATTTCATGGAAGAACTTCACGTTACTTTACAGAAGCGAGTGGCGTAAACTGTATGCGTCTGACGTTGTTTTCTGATTGGGGAAGTGTAAACCTGTGACTTGCCCATTATTGCTCACGTAATCTGTGGCAGAGCTAGGACTTGGAGCTGGATTAGCATGCTCAGTCTGACCCCTATAGGGTCTTAAAAACATTTCCTTGCAACACTTTCTCAAAGTAATAAGAAATCCCTTTCTGAAATAGTGTTTTTCATAGGAGCTGCATCTCAGCTAAGCCAGATGACAGAATTGTGGTTATTCAGACCGATGAGAAGTCACCCAGCAATTTCAGCGAGGACAGAACAATCTCTCTCTCTCTCTGCTCTTCTGGGTTTTGTAATTTCTGGACTGTGTCTTGCGTAAATTGTTCTTAAGGTTTTGCAGGTTTTCAGATCTCTTGTGTCATTAACATCAAGGTAATAGTAAAACCTTAGGCATCTGTGTAGTGCATTTTGAATTTAATCTGCAACAATACTTAAACAGTTTAATGTTACGTCGATGTACGTTAGTTTCATCAGAAAGAAGTGAAGAGAAAGAAGGCAATGATGGTGAAGACACTCAAAAACGTTACGACTTTCGACACAGGAAAGCTGTTGAGCGCTATCAAGCTCCACTGGAAAGTAGGTTCTATGCACAGTTTCTCTTCAGAACTCATTTCTTGCCTATAAGTGAGATTTTTCTTTGAACGAAAAGATAGCCACACGCTCAACCTGCATAAATTTCGTACCTTCATTCTGCATGTAAATTTTATGAAATGCATGTATCCTGTGCAATTTATATCTCCTTGCCATACTGGCATACTACTTGTTGTTTTTCAAAAAAATGGCTTATGTTTCCTTGAAAGACTAGTAATTAAACAGACTCGAGAATCTTACTCTTGTGGTTTTCAGTTCTCCTTAAAAAGCAGGTGTGTTTTTTCACTTTTCCTGTGCACTGCTTTAAAACAAAAATCCCTCCCCTGCCAAATCACTTGGAACTTCCCCTGAAATTAGAGGTGGGTGAAAACATCCCATTTTCTGCCTCTTTCACTACCCTGCTTTCTCTTAAACTTGTTTGTAAAGTTACTCTAAAGTCTTTGCTTTCGACAGAACCAAAACAACGCAAGATGTATTTTTCAGGCCGGTCTTCCCCTGTCAGACGGAGATACTCAGAGATAAACAGAGCTCAGGCACAAGTCCCTTCCTGCAAAAAAAATACCAGGTTGGTGCGTGGTTAGTGATAGTTCTTAATTCTCAGTAGTGCTGTCAGTCACGCTACTGAACAATGCTTTCAAGGGTTTTCAGACGGGTGGTGATTACAGATTAATAGTACAATGATTGCTGTGGTAGTCCGAGGGTATAAAGAAATCAAATATTGCAGGGGGAAGACTGTACTTTGTTTTGGCCATTAGATTTTTCAAACTGCAGTATTTGTGGTCAGTGATAAAGTGATTATGGAGGTTGTGGCTGAGACTGTGTCACTGACGTTCTTTTGTTCTGGAATTGAAGCCAGACTGTCCCTCTGAAAATCTTGAAGTATTTAATCCTGAAGGATACAAATTATTTTTGTAAAACTGACCATAATTTAGTGAGAGTGAAAGCCTGTATGGAAGCTTTAGTGGATTTTTTTTGATCACTCCAGTATCGAATCTGGTTTCTCTTGGAATCAGCTAATGTCTCTGTATGAAACTGTCCTTAAACGAAAAAGATGCTAAATGAAACTATAAATGATAACTTGCAACAGTAGTGACAAAGGGGGGTTGGATCCTGTAAGCGGTCAGAGCATGGAGAATGCCATCTCTTGCTAGATGTGAGCACTTTGGCTCGCATTCTTGAAAGCAGTAACGCAAGGAAGGGAGTTTGAAGCCAAAATTTTAAATAAGTTAAAAAGGTTTATGTTTCCCAGAGTGGATACACAATGCTAAGTAAAACTTGGTTTGTGTGTGTGAGAGAGAGATTGGCCAAAATGAGTAATTTGTTCATGAAATTTCTTTGCAAAACACCTCACCTCCCTAAGAAAAATTAAATTTTGCTGTCACAAGGAAAATCATGTAAAGTACTTTGAAATCAGACTCGTAAGGAATACAATGATCTGGAAACTAAGAGAGTAAATTCTGAGATAGAATTCACTTAAATTTTCATATTACTTAGTGTGTACTTTAATTTTTTTGATATTACTTAGTGCGTACTTTAATTTTTTACTTGTTTGTTTAAATGTTTGCAGATGGAAACATGCAGTCCCATCAGTGACTCCACATCCTCTTCCTCCTCTGATGATGAAGAGCATTTTGAGAGGCGTAGGAAGCGCAGCCGTAGCAGAGCTTTGAGAAGGTGAATGGAACTGGACAATAGGGGAGGGAGGAGTCTACCTGGGAGGAGTGTGCATCTGCCTAACTGTGAAGTGTTGCCCTCTTCCATCTTGTACAGTTTCCAAACTGCAGAAATATTTAATCCTATCTGTTGGTACTGAGAACTGTAACCGGACTCTCTAAGATCAGATTTTTAGAATTGATTTTTAAGCAGTAATTTGATTTCTAGGTGGGAATGTGGGGAGGAGCACTTTTAGGTAGTTTTGTAATGTAAAATTCTTCTGCTCCTGTGCATTACAGCAGTTGATTCAGAGAGAAGACCACCATAACAGAAAATGTGATAAACAGAGGAAATGACGGAGGTTTTGTTACTTAAGAAATGCTCTAAACCCCCTATTTTAATAACATTGTAACACATAAGTTTTCAACCAGATGTCTTTCAGGCTTTTGTGTCTTCTGGCACACACATCCCCAAATCCTTGTGAGGGACTGGCCCTGGTGGGCAGCCTTTATCGTGTCAATCCACACTGAAATAAGAATCCCCTTGGGCTGTGACTTTTTGCATGTAGAAGCAAAAAATCTGGAAAAGATGTTTTGGGGGGTTCTTCCATCACACAAATCAAGGTCAGTTCACAATCTCCACACAGAGAATAACTTGTTCTAAGCTTGCATTCCCCGCTGTGCTGCGTTGACTGGCACGGATATTTGTAAGTGCTAAGAGTTGTTAAAATAGTTAACTCCGTTTCATGCCTGGAGTGACCATTTTCCTTTATTTACTCTTGGACATTAAATGTAAAACAATGTAAGTGACTATTTAACTCTCTAGGGAGTTTATGCTCATTTAGAAGGTCTTCTGCATTCACTTGCCATCATTATAAAAGCAAACATCTTCTAGCTGCATCTTAACTCAGAAAGCATTTTTCTCCTTCATTCAAATCAGGTGTCTTCCACTAAACTTTCAGAAAGATGAGTTACAGAGAATTCACAAGGATCGGATGAAAATTGGAGCAAGTCTGGCTGATGTTGATCCAATGCAAATAGATTGCTCAGTAAGTATTTTTCGTTCATGGTGTCGGTGAGCTATTCCCACTGTTCATGGAGGTGTTCAATAACGTGCTGTCTACAACGACCTTGGTTTACAGTTTTCTCTCAAGTGGTTTGAAAATTGCCCAGAGCATTTCCTTTGTGCTGACAAATAATTTCTGATGGAACCTTACCAAGGTTGCGGCTTTGTTTAACATATAAATTGTGTTCTGTTGAATTTCTCTTTAGGTACGATTTGATGGTGTGGGTGGTCTTTCTGAGCACATTTCAGCCTTAAAAGAGATGGTCATTTTCCCATTGCTTTACCCAGAAGTCTTTGAGAGATTCAAAATTCAGCCCCCAAGGTAACAGACGTTGTTTCAAACTGAGTTCTAATTCACCCATTTTCAGGAGAATGTTCAACTGAGGTATGGATATGTTGCCACGCTTCAAAATTTTCAGCAGTGTTGATGGGGTTTTTTAGCAGTAGTAAAAAGTTATTTCTTAAAAACGAATAGACTCCAGCATATACGTAGGTTCAAAGATTTACTGTGTGGCGAGAATATACTTGAAAAGTATCTTGCCCCTAAAAAGCTGGGGTTGGGGTGTTTTTGTTTTGGGTTCTATGTACACGTCAACTTGGTTAGTTTATAAGCAGGAAGGAATCATCTACTGGTAGTCAACTGTCATTGTTGCTTGGCAGTCCAGTTGTCTCTCCCTCCAACTCTTTTTCCAAGTCCTCAGGTATCAATTTTACAATTGATAGGACTTGTAGAGAACCTTGCAAGTGTTTGTTGTGCTGGGGATAAAATCAGAATCTGTCCACTTCTTACACAGCTAAATTAGTTCTGCGTTATGAAGTGTAATTACTAGAGGTTTAATGGTTAGTTTTATGTACTCTTGGTCAGCAAAACTCAATCACGGTATTTTGAAATATGACTTTAAATTATTTGCTTTCAGTAACTTTAAAAGTATTGCAAATAATGAAAAGAAAATCGTTCGGCATTTTGCTTCGTTATCGATTGAATCTGTTTTTGAAACAGCAGCGCGTTGGCTTTTTGAGTTGATGGCTCTATTTATCTGGAAATGCAGAATACCCTCCCAGCTTTAGACTTCCTCCTCATTTATCATCATCAAGGGATGGTCTGGGAGACCAAATCCAGTAACTGAAAGCTTTTTAAGGGCAAATGAAATGCTTTCCTATTAAAACTTGCCTTTTGGGAAAGCGAGAATGAATATGCAGTGTATCGTTGAAGAATGAACTGGCGATTCATCAGTTAGCCCAGCCTCAGATTCTGCGCTGAGCTTTGTTCTCCACAGTGCTGTAACCAGCCCTGTTTGCTTGTCAGCAATTTTGGGAGTGTCCTTCTGGGACACGAGGATCTTTTCTCACGTTTTTGTACATCTGCGTTATCCTCTTTATTCATTCTGTTTACTGTCCCACTGAATTGTGTAGGAACACAAAAATTCCATCTGTTTTGACTTTTCTCACGCTTCAGCTGTTACTGCTATCTTATACATGAAGTGTTTTGGTTAGGAGAGAAGAGCTGTGTGTTTTCGGGATGGGGCTGTAATAGGTACTTTTCCATGATGGTTTTTCTTATGTGAGCCTTGTTTTTGGGTTTTTTTTTTAATTGCAGAGGCTGTCTATTCTATGGTCCACCGGGGACTGGCAAGACCCTGGTTGCTCGTGCACTTGCTAATGAATGCAGCCAAGGTGACACGAGAATAGCCTTTTTTATGAGAAAAGGTGCCGACTGCCTGAGTAAATGGGCAGGGGAATCTGAAAAACAGCTTCGTTTGTTATTTGATCAGGTAAGGTTGAAATGTGCCGCGTGTTCTGCCTGAGTTGTAACTGTAATTTTCTGTGGTCAATATTTTTAAGAAGAACTCACTCCTTTTCATGTTTTGTCAGTTTCTGCCACTGAAATGGGTTCTTAGGAGCTTGAAATCTTGAGATGTATTGGGAAAGATTAATGAAACCAACGGGAAAACCTCACAAAGCAAAGCCCTCCCCTTCCCCCCTGCCAAAAAAAAACCCAACAAAAAACCCACCCCAAAACCAAATCAGCCACAAAAAGGGTTGCAAGAGGCAAGAGATGGCGGCTTTAGATCAGAGAGAAACAGATGCAGGCTGAAAGCGTGCTCATTTCAATTCATAAGGGAAGCTTGCTTCCAGAACCTGTAATTGAGTGGAGTCCTGGCTCCGTTCTCGGTGGTTGCCAAATCGCTGCAAAAACGACTGGCAGGGTTTGTTTCCTGTCACCCAGTCTCAGTGGGCTGGCATAGGCTGCTGTCTTCTGTTACTCGTGCCACTTACTCCATGAGCTGAATTGGTAGAAACCCCTGGCGCTAGTCTGAAAAATCTAATTGCAGTGACTTTCCAACCATAGCATTTTTGGTGCTTTTTCTCTTTAAAATAGTGCTGGTTTACTTATGTCATTATTCCTGTGTTTTCATTCTAGGCCTACCAGATGCGACCTTCAATTATTTTCTTTGATGAGATAGATGGCCTTGCTCCTGTGCGGTCCAGTGAACAAGACCAAATTCATAGGTACTACATTTTTTGTATTGACATAGAAGCTGCTTGGTCTTTGTGAAAAGAAGACCACAGCCTATTTAACTTTTTGTGACACATTCATTTATCCTGAAAACTAGTGACTCTATGCTACAAAATTTCAGATGATTTTTAAACAAGAATTGCAGGCAATTCACCAAGCTTGCTAGTAGCACAAGGCCTGTGTTACCTTACCTAATTTTGTATGTCCGAAAACGAGCCTTTCACTCACCAGCACCTCATCAAGAAAAGCTTGTCCTTCTTGAGCAATCATCGGAGAAGGTCATCTAGAACGTAAGGAAACTTACTAAACCAGTGAGTGAAAATGCTGTTTTTCTTTTAGCTCTATTGTATCAACACTTCTGGCACTTATGGACGGCTTAGACAACAGAGGAGAGATTGTGGTAATCGGAGCCACCAACAGACTGGATTCTGTAGATCCTGCTTTACGAAGACCGGGACGCTTTGATCGAGAGTTCCTCTTCAGCTTGCCAAACAAAGAGGTCAGGCCATAAACTCAACCTTAATGCTACTGTGGCACAGTCCATCTCTGTAACAAAACCACTTAACAGTGCAGTAGGATGGAGCAGTTAAAGTCAAAATCAGTATTGTACAGCCTGGACAGAAGAGGGATATCTGGAGAGACTGCACTGTCCTGTGCAGGGCAGATCTAGTGCTGAATAGATATGATTAAGAAAGTTCCAACAACAAGTAGATAGTTCTATGGTTAGTTTTGGTTTCACCATGACCAGCCAAGAAAACAGGATGCTGCTCGTCACTGAAATCTCTAAGTAAGAAAGAATGCCTGAATTAGCGAGCTATAAATTACTGCTGTCTCATCTTGGAGATGAAAGAAAGGGTGTGGACACAAGAACTTCTTTTTGCTAAGAAAAACTTTTATCAAGGCTAGTGCTGGAGCAAATTAAAATTTTTCGTTCCCAACGTGGTTCCTGTTTGCTTCCTTATTTAATCCACTTGGGCACTTTCACCCCGAAGTGCTCTTGCTCTCAGTTCTTGGCTAGGACTTTTCCCTAAATGAACTGGTGGAAAAGCAAATTCGATGAACTAACGAGACTATCACCACAAAATTTTGCTAGATTTGTGAGAATTTTCTTTGATGAAAAATCTCTGTTTTCAGATAAGTTTTTTAGTACAGTTTCTTCCTCAGGATCATTGGGTCTCCTACTTGTGGAAACGTACTTTTTATGGAAGCTATACATGCCTTTTATTTCACTGCAGGCCCCCCAAAAGGGTTTAATGTAACAAATTGAGAATGATGAAATGTCCTGCTTGAAAAAGAAGAGAGCACATTTCCTGAACTTTAACATACTGAAAAGTTCAGCCGATCCAAAAAGTATTTGTATAAATGCGAGGGGGTTTGGGGTTTTGTGGTGTTTGGGGTTCTTTTGAGAGACAACTTAGGACCAACTAAAATGGCAACCTTTTTCTCCCCAGGCTAGAGAAGAGATTTTCAAGATCCACACCCGAGACTGGACCCCGAAGCCATTGGAGAGGTTTCTTGAAGAGCTAGCTGAAAAATGTGTTGGTAAGTTTGAAAACAAAGTGCGTTCCTGCATGTGCCTGAGTGCCAAGGGATCTGAGCTTGTGCCAGGCAGTGCCCGAGCCTCTGTGCCTTGCTGCGGGGCGAGGGGTGAGGCAGCCGGCACACCCTGGGAGCTAACAAAGCCTGAGGCTTCTTTTCTTTTCATTTTCTGTTTGTCTCTCAGAACACTGAAGGGGCTGGGGGCATCTTCCTCAGCTGTGATTAGGAGGCTGCTTCCTAAGGGCAGGGTATCAGGTTGCGAGCCGTGTAACAAAACTTGTGTGCAGTGCAGGAACTCTTTAAATTCTCTCTTAACCTGTTAGGGTCTGGCTGCTTACAAAGTCTTTCAGTGTTGCGCTTTGAAAACCTTTGCCTTGGCTCCTGTGTTGCCCGAGACGGATGTCACATTTGATTCTTGTTTTGTTTGTTAGGATACTGTGGTGCTGATATGAAATCCTTATGTGCTGAAGCTGCCCTCTGTGCTTTGCGCCGCCGCTACCCTCAGATATACACAAGTAGTGAGAAACTGCAGTTGGATGCCGCTTCTATTACAATAACAGCAAAGGATTTTGTCATGGCTCTGCAGAAGACTGTTGCAGCTTCACAGAGGGCTGTGGCTTCCCCGGGCGAGCGCTATCACCTATTTCAAAACCACTCTTTGAAAACACACTGGCAAGAATTATACAAGCCTTGCAGCGAGTGTTTCCCCACGCAGAGCTTGCACTGAGGAAGGACCAACAGCAAGGTATAACGATAAAATCCACTTCTTTGAAGTTCTGCCAGAGCAAAACCTCCTGATTTCTGCAATCAACACACACAGACCTCCCAGCCCTGATAACAGTAGAATTCTATAATAGGCATGCGCACGCCTTTCTGTCAGGAATATCGCGCGTAGTTTTTATTCTGGATTCAGAACTGAAGTGCTGGGTGGGAGCTGTGAATGACTTGCACTAGGCAGTAAGAGAACCATGCGTCCCCTACCAGAGCACCCTGTTTGTGACAGTAGCTCACATCATATTTGTCATTCGTGGAGATGGACTTAAGGTTTAATGTATGAGGCACCGCTTTCAAAAGAAGTATTTAAGTGGGGGGAGAAGGTAACTTTTACATGAATTTCCTAATTCCTGTCTGAAGAATGGCCACAATACAAGTGTAAGTGGTTAAAGCTAAATACTGTTTTAGCTATTATGATTTTTAACCATAGTCTCTTAATTTAAATGTTTCTGGATCACACTGCACACTTGCAGGTGAGATCAGAATGTTCTAGGAGTGCATACTTTGGGGCTTGGCTTGCTGTGTATATGTGAGCTCACGCTCCTGGCTGCATCAGCCCTGGTCAGGCTTAGTCTGTCAGCTGGTGAGAGCAAATCAATTGATGAACTCGTCTTCAGTCTAAGGAAAAAACCTCCAAGTTTTCACCAACAGAGGGACATAGCGTTTGCAAATTATGGGACGTAGGACAGCTTTGCAGAGACTTGTGCAATCTCTTTAGATCTGGGTCGGATGAACTCTTCAGAAAACAGCATTCAGCGTGTGCCCTCAACTGAAGAAATACTAGATAAGGGGGTTCCAGCACTGATCTAGAACCTGTATTAACGCGAGAGCGAGATACAGACATTGGAAGTGCTGCCTGTAGCACAGCTGAAAATACTGAAAATACTCACTGAGGTAACCTGTCAGAACCTACCGATGGAAAGAGCAAAATCATTCTAAGTAATCGAAAGGAAGGATTTCCCTGGCTGGGAGAAAGGACTTGATTCTGACTTTTAACATTTCAGGTCGTCTCATTAGGCACAGAGCTTGTAGTTTGGAAGATACTGCGTACTCCATAGCGAGGGAAGAAATAAACAAAGATTTTGAACAACGCTGTGAAGAAATGAAAGAATCTCGTAAGCCAAGAGGTATGTTTGTTAACGCTAAGGATTTTAAGACTTGTCTCAGTATTTGTAACCACCAATGCAAGACACCAATGCTTTGCTCTCTGTTCTTTATCGCAAGGCTGTACCCCTTCAAAGTATGCTCCATCCTACTACCATGTCGTGCCAGAGCAGAACTCTGTTCCTGGGCGTGAGAAAACAGACCCAGTGTGTAATGAAAAAGAGAAGATGCCAGCAGCGCCTGTCGATTGCAGCACACCCCGCTCTAACGGCAAGTTGCATTTTAGTCAGACTTTCTTGGAGACGGTGCCAAAGTCACTGATCCCTTCTCTGTTCTTGTGACACAACAGGTTTCTGTGATGTCTGGTTCTTCATGCCAGAGGCATTGCATTTTTTTCATTAGCTTCAAAATGTGAGATAAATTCAGAGGTCATTCATTCCATATGGTGATGAAATTCCAGTACAGTGGTTGGTTTGCATTGTAAGACTTGATGGTCCAGCTGACATTTCATGCCTCTTGAATTGCTACCTCTTGAGGTCAAAAATGTTGTACATGGCAGTTTCTGAATACTCAACTAGTTTTTAGTTAAATGAAACCGTATTTTTCCCTTCGCTGCCCTCAGATGCTGAAATCTGTGTCACCTCTTGCTGTGATTTCCAGCTGAAGGAGGAAAGGGGAAAAAAAGAGGGGAGCGGTAATACTAGATATGTAAAGGGAAGGTCATTATTTCCTCACTTTTCCTGTGCAAAGGACGTAAAATGACAAAGGGACTTGGGTCTCTCAGTTAAAATGAGTGACATGGTGTGAAGTTTCCTGGTCTCAACGGCATGACCGGGGATTTTGCTGTTGACTTCACCCATCTGCTTTGTGCAGGACTCCACGAATGCTAAGAATGGTGGGGTTTTCCGGAAGGCAAAAATGCAAAGTTTGTTTCAAACAAGGCTAACTGAATCAGAAAGGATATGAGGTGTAAGTCTTTACAGCCAATTTTTTCTCCAGCAAATACTTCCTTAAAATTGTATCTAACTCTGCCCGACGTGTGTTTCGCTTTTGAAGTGTACGGCTTTATAACAGGTTTGAAGAAGGGCTCGTCTCCAAATGCTTTTCTGTTGTTCATCTCTATTAGTCCGTGTGATAAGACAGTAAGCGACTTCACCTCATAACCTTGCTTTGCAGTAATCCTTTCTATCTAAAATAAGATCTTTCTGCTCATAAAATCTTGAAGCTGATGGTTTTGTGAAGGAAATTCTGTAGCTGGCTTTTAAACATCTAATAGCAAATGGACCTCATTAACTTACAGCTCTTTCTCTCGACGTATGTAGGGAGACAGACAATGGTACTTGAGCTCCTTTGATAATTTTTCTTGTAAGTCAAGTAAGATGAGGATGATGACTTTTGAAGCAGAACTGTTTGGGTAGTTTTGGATTACTTTTTCTGATATCGCTTTGTAGATATGTCAAAAAGGAAACGTAGGAGGAACAGAGGGTCTCCAGGTACTGCAAAAAAGAGGAGGAATTTTCAGTTCAATAAAGGGAGTAAAGTTCCAGAAGACCAAAATGAAGTAGAGAGTGATGAAGAGTCTCCAGAACATGTCTGTAACATAGATTGCACTGAAGATGAGTCCACACAGGGTTCTTTTAGGGAAGCAAGTGAAAATATACTTCCAGAAGGACAGAAAAATGGGACAGAAGATGAGACTTTTATCTTTGTGGCTA
>CM067102.1:1862905-1879466 GCA_034008185.1 Gorsachius magnificus | reverse complement strand
CCAAGGGAAGGCCAAGTAAGTCTTTCTCTGTCTGTTGCTGTGCAGTCGTTTCTCTTCTTCTCATCTCAATGGCAGGGCCTCCGGTTCTTTAGGTTTCTGTCAACTCCCGTTCTTATGCCTCCTCTAAGCAGAGCACGTGCTACTGGTGATTTTTAGCATGGGAAATGTTAAGAGCACACGTGGTCCCATTGAGTTGTCCCTGTGCCAGCCTTGCCCAGGTCTCGCTCACCCAGACAGGATTTATTTCACCGAGTGCTGCATCGCTAAGTGTAGGGTTTGCAGGGAGGCATGCTGGCCTTGCTGTGGAAGCTCCCTTTCCGATTTAGCTGCCTGCTTGTTTGCTGTGTGACCCCTGAGGACGGTCTTTCATTCCGGGCTTGATTTCCACTGCTTTTGGGATCTGGAAGCGTAACCTCTCATTATAACCCAGGTGAGGCTTGTAAATGGAGGAGCGTGACTGGGACAGGAGTCTCAGCGGTGTCCCCGTGGGGAAGGGTTCTCACCCGTTTGGGAGTGAAAGAGACAGCTTTCAGCTCTCGAGAGTCAGAGGCGTGGCAGCTGTCCATGTAGTAAATCTGGATGTAGAGGAAACTTGGGATCTGGGTTCCGAAGCAGTAGTAGTGTCTTTACCCCGGCTGCTTTTGCTAGACAATTGCTGCTGTTGTCGGGGTGTTGTAGCGTATTTCCCGTCTTCCCTACTGCCAAATCTTGTAGAGGGACTTGTGTTTCTTGGGAGACACTTGCTTCCTGAGGCTGTAGTTGCCCTTTGTTCAGGAATTCCTAGGCTCTGTGTGTAAAAGCAAAGGGAGGAGCTGCGTGTTGCTGTTGAGCTCCTGCTTCACTGCAGACCTCAGTGGTGGGCCTGCACAGCAGCCCCTTGCCGTGCTGTGGGTGAGAGTGTGTGCAAAGGCCTGCACCCCCAGGGAGCGACTGGGTTTCAGAGAAGTGTGTGTTGTCAGCCGGGGGAAGTCTGGGGAAGGCGGTGCTGCCTTTCAAGCGGAGAGCTGGGGAGGCCTGCGGTGTTACCAAGTCTGTGTCTTGGGATGCTCGTGGTACAGCTGTGCCGTGAGCCCGGCCTGACGCTGGAGACACTTGCAGTGCTGGATGCTGTCCTTGTGCGTCGTCCTGACCTGCAGAGGTGAGACAGGAGGAAGGAGGTGAAACTGTTTGAAGGGTAAAGGTGAGGCAAGGTGCAGTGGATGAGTATAATGGTGAGAAATGTCCAGATAGCTCTAGCCTTGGGTAAGGACCCTGTCCTGTGGTCTGCCGGTGGAGCAGCGGCAGGGATTTCAAGAGCGGCTGGAAAACAAGCCTGTTCATCATGTTCTGATAGGCTCATAGAAATACCTCAAGGCATTTATGAAACGGTAACCTTCCTGTAGGGTTTCCCTGTGACCATTTTAACATGGTGTCTGTTTTTTCTTCTAGATATAACTGCTTTGGCTGCATAAAATGGCTTCGCGCTTCCGCAGTTTCATCCCATATGTGATACCTGGAGCGCTGGCACTTCTTGGCTGCTGGTGGCTCTATTCCTATCGAAAACAGCACGCAAGCTGTCACGAAGAACAAGAAATAGGCCCTGAAGAAGAGCAGCAGGAAGAAGTGCCAGAGGGTGATTCCTCACCCAGAAGAGAAGCACGTCTTCCTCGAAGGCTGCTACCGGACACTGACTCTGTGACAGCCCATGGTTTGGTGTTGGAAAAGGAATCCGAGACCGCAGCAGCCTTTCTCAATAATGAAGGTGAAGCGGTCTCGGGTCACAAGGATTCTGCAGCCAGCGTGTTACCAGAGAGTCTGGACTCTGCCTGTTTGGAGCAGTCCGGGGAAGGAGAGATTTCAGAGTCAATTGCCATTCCTGCACCTGTGTGTCAGGGGGAGGACGCACAGGCAAAAGGAGACGACGATTTGGAAAGAGAGAGACCTGGAGGAGGGAGTTTGGAGGAGGAAGAAGCTGAGGAAATTGAGCAAGCAGCAATGCAGATCACCTCCAAGGTCGTTTTGGCAGAAACTGAGGAAGTCCTGTCTGGTTCTGCAAGTGCTGTGAGCACTCAGGTCTGCCAGGCTGCTGCCAGCCAAACTGAGATCCCTCTGGAGACGGCAAGCATTGTTTCATCTGATCAGGTGCTTGCGGAGCAGGCCACGGGAGCGGATGAGAAGCTTGGTGCAAAGAGTGATGCCGCGGCACTGACATCCCCGCAGACAGAGGAACAGGATGAGAGTGGGACAGATTCCAGCTGTTGCACACACGGCCGTTTATCCGTCCCTGCTGAGGGAGGCACAAAGGACTGTGGGTGGCACAAAAGATCTGCAACCAGGATGGCCGTACTGAGCAGAGCTCAGTACAAGTGAAAAACCTCCTGCTGTGAAGCACTCTGGAGACAGCAAAGGGCCATACAGTAATGGCATCCTGAAAAAGGATGGTCCAGACTTGCATCTTGAGTGTGGCAGTGCAGCAGGGGTCGATGGAGATCACCTGGGAGGTAAGGGGCTTGAAAACTCCCCCTACAGAAACGTGGTGAAGCAGCATGTTATGTGCAGTAACCCTTCTGCTTCAGAACAGGTTCAGATAAATCCTCTTCATGTTTAACTTCCCAGGAGATGGATCCTTAGCCCCCATGTGCATTTGCTCTCAGAATTCCCCTCTCTGAGGATCCAGGCTGGGTGATCTTCAGGGCTGAACAGATCCCCTTTCAGCACAAAGCTTCTCATGTAAAGCTAGGCCTGTGCTTGAGCAGCCCAGGGAAATGGGCTGTGCCTGGAGGTGGGCCAGGCTGTTGAAGAGTAGGTGCCTGCCAAGAAATGCCAACAGGGAGCAACATTCAAGGAGTTCCTCCATCTGTCTTTGTATTGCTTTGGCCTTCTAGATCCTGGGTGGCCTTGTGTCTGGTAGCTGGATGGTGTGGGCTGTCTGAGCGCTGACACGTGTGCCTGTCTCGTAGGTTTGGATGGAAATGGCATGGATTCTGTGGACAGTGGCTGTGCCACGAGGAAGACAGTGACCCGCCAGACCTCTAAACCAGGAGGAGAATCCAGCGAGTCCGACTTTGTTATCTGGGAAATAGAGGTCCCAAAGGTAACCAGCCGCTGGCCTGCTCGTGTGCCCTGCCCTGCCCTGCCAGTGAAAGAGTCGAATTGACAGGTCTCGCACAGACATCTCATCATCACCCTGCACAGCCGTCCAGGGGCTCTGTGGTCTAACGGGCATGATAGCCTGCTTTGCTCTCCTGTGATTTGTCTACGCCCTTTCTAATCTGATTAGCGTTGTTTCCAATTGCTAAAACGTATATTTCATCTCTCAGGAAAATGCATGTAGCATGCTTTAACAAAAAAAAAAAATAAAACAAACCAAAAATGAAGGCAGTGGGAGATTGGGAGATGATGTGTTTTTACTTGACTGTAGGAAGACAGTAGCCTTTGCAAGGCCTTGGTTTGTCCCATTATGTCTTGGGATCGTTCTCCAAGACAGGAAGATGATCCGTCCAAATGAGCTGTGCTTAGTGATCTGTATCACCAAGCACCTGAACTCTGCGCTTATGTATACCCCGCCTGGCCCTATGCTACCGGACCTGGGAATGTGGGTGAAAGAAGCCAGAGAGAACCGTGTTTGAGCTCCATTTCTCTTCCTGACTCTTGCCTTCTTGTCTCTTTCCTGAAGGAATTAGTCAGACCCTTGATTGGCAAGCAAGGACGATACATGAACTCCTTGAGGCAAGCGTCTGGTGCCAAGATCTATGTGGGACGACGACCTTATTTTCTGACTCCCAAATCTGTCACATCGAAGGTAACGAAAAGTTTCATTTATTCAGGGTCTAACATGCAGCTTGGGGGCCGTAATTAGATGGGCAAAGGATTGAAACAGATTTAGTGGCTTGTGAGTAAGTGCTTTACAAAACTTTCTGCTCAGTGCTGTGACAGCAGAGGTATATGCCAGGTCGCCTGTGCCTCGGCACGCGAGGCCTCTCTCCTAGAGGTGAGAAGGCATTTTAACATCTGGGGCTGCTGTAGTTGAACCAACACCTTTTCCAGGGTGGCTTCAGGCTTGAAGGAGGAGCTACGGGATGTGTATCAGGAAATGCAGCCTTGACTGTGAAGGATGTTAGATTAACGGTGGCTGAAAAACATCTGCCAGTGAATTGGGTTCATAGGGGAGGCTCAGAGCTGTTGAAACGGGGGCCTGGCAGTCTGAGTGGCTCCTGTTGGTCTGATAGCAGGTTACATGGCCGATCTATTACAATTTAAGTTGTTGGTGTAGCGCAGAAGGCTTCTGGGAGCTGTATTGCTTCACTGGGTGGGGGTGTCAGCATATCGTGCTACAGACTTACTGCGGGATTTTTGTCTTCCAGGCACCAGACATCAAGTAGAAAAAGTACTGAGCCTGATTGGCAAGAGGTTCAAAGAGCTGTGTCTCACCAACATCCACGGTCTACCTCCACCAACACCAGTGACGCTCCAACCCCTCCTTATCACTGCCTGGGTAAGTCCCAGCTTGCTGGCAATGCTGATGTCAGGGTGGAAGGCTGTTGTTGGTCACTGCCATGGCAGTATTGCCATACCCCTGTGGCTGCTTCAGCAACGCCCGAGAAACATAAAATCATGGGTTCCTTTAGGTCGGAAGGGTTTTCATGCTGCTTTTGCTATATGGATACTTAAAAACATTTCTTTCCCCCACGTGACAGCTGTTCCTCCCAGATGGAGTCGCTGTAGAGGTGGTCGTGGCAAACCAAGTCGATGCTGGGCACCTCTTCCTACAGCAGCATACGCACCCCACTTACCATGCCCTGCGGAGCCTGGGCCAGCAGATGTGTGCCTGCTATTCTCAGGCTGAAGTGCCAAGCCTGCTGGCTCCAGTAGAAGGCAAGTAACTTGATTGCTCACAAAATGGTTCAGTTGAGAAACTTCTGCTAGGGACATGCAGGAGCCTGATGCCCCTGAGTCAGGCTTGGGAGGCTTCCCGGTGGATGAGAATGTGTATTTGTCTTGTCATTTAATCTTCTTTGAAGCTGCTGCCAGAGTACAGATGTTGCTCTACTCTTCCTTACTCCACTCATCCCTGCAGGGCCTCCCCAGCCCCTTAGCTGCATGCTGAAATTGAGAATGAGATAAAGTCCATCTCAGGCTCTTCCTAACCCACGTGGCATCTGGTGTGTTTTTGCTGACAAAGTGTGGAACTCGTCCCCCATCTTCATAGCGTCCCTGTCTGCACGTGGTGTGAAGTGGAGGGTGCATCAGACGGAAGGGGTTGTTAGCGCTCACCGTCCTTTCTGGAGACAGACGTCACCGTTAGTGACCAAAGGCCGGGAGGGAACTGGGTACCTGGGTGGGACAGCATGGCAGTGGCAGGCAGAGGCTTGCGAGTCAAACCCTGCTCTCCAGTGCCCCCGCTGCAGGCCTTGCCTGATGGTGGTATGGGTGGTGTTGAGAGAAGAGGGAAGCAGCCTGAGAAATGCTGTTGCTTCTCAGTACATCACTGTGCAGCACTACTGATGCCTGAAGCGCAGATTTCTGGAAGTCCCCTTACACGGGGCCTTTTTTCTCTGTACTCTTGTGTTCTGCAGTTGGTACCATATGCGCGGCTCCAGGCCTGGATGGGGCATGGTTACGGGCTCAAGTTATCAGCTCCTTCGAAGAGACCGGTGAAGTGGAGCTCAGATACGTGGACTACGGTGGATATGAGAGAGCGAAGATCGCCACGCTCAGACCAATCAGGTCTCTAGCTCCTTGGGAGCACAGCAAGCTCTTGCAAGGCTGTTCTGCAGGGGAGCGGGATTGGAACTTCTGCCGGTTCAGCGCAGAAGCCGAGCAAAAGGGTGCCTTCAGGCGGCCCCAAAGTGTAGTTAACGGATGAGCTAGACCTAAGATTCCGATTCCCTATGTCCCAGCCCCATTGTCTGAGGGTTTTCTTACACAAGCCCATGAAATGTTTGATTGTGCCCCAGAGCGGGGAGAAAAGCAGTCCAGCCTCCATTATGGAGGTGGTTTTTGCTTGGAGCCCAATCCAACTTGGCATGCTAGTCAGAAAATGTATCGCTTCTGCTCATATATCTGAGGGAATAGGATGACATTTTTTTTCTTTTTTTTTTTCCTGCATTCCCTAATTTTAAACTGCATTCCTGTTAGAGCCATTGATTAATCAATGTCACGTTAAAGAAGACAGGAGTAACTTAAAGCCATGTTCTTCTTCTGATTGATTCTTTTTTCTTTAAGGTCTGACTTTTATTGCTGCCTTTCCAAGGAGTAGAAGTTTTCCTGGACAACGTGGTGCCGCTTCCAGGTAATGGAGCTCTCGGGAGGTGCTCTCGAGAGGTGCTCCTCCTGCGGGTTTGCGTGGATGCCAGCTGTGTAGAAGCGCTGATTCCGTCTAAACTGTCTCCCTCCTGTTGGAAGCGCAGCCTCTGGTGTGACTACAGGAAGGACTGGACAACTTGTGTTTTATTTATCTAAACGTTCCAGCATAGCATAACCTGTCAGACTGCAGGGGAAAGATGAGAAATGCCAGGCTTTTTGCTGCACGGAGGAGAGAATTAATTAGTTTCCCAGCGGCACAGCAGCGAGTTGGCAGGAGGGGCAGGGCAGGGGTGAAGGAGCTGTAAGGCCTCTGCCTTCTTCCGTCACAGCTGTAAACGCAAACCTGGTTTTTAATCTGCTAGGCCAACATCTGACATTTTCCTACTAAAGTGACTGACGTGTAGAGTTCTGTGCTGAAAAAGCTGCCCTCCAAGCACTGGAAAAATGTCAGTCCCTGCCTAACAATGCTTTCTGGTTTGCTTTTTTCCCCCTTCTGTAGTGGTGTTAGAGATGCGAGCTGTGTTTGTGCCTCAAGAGCTGCCCTTCTGGGTGCGGAAGGGGTGGCTGTAGGGTCTTGAGTTCAGGCCAGGTTTCACCACTGGAGTTTGTGGCTCGCAGGACTCCCGGGGGTACAGAGCCTGCCAAAGCTGTATGTGGATGGCAAGGGTTAAGGTGCTTCTAGGAAAAGTCAGTGTTTTGCGTTTTCCTTGAGGTAATCGACCTCCTTTGGTACTTTTGGGGCTGGAAGGAGTTCACTTGCTGCTGGAGATGGTCTCAGGGTAGGGAGCGCAAAGGAGAAACTCTGTTTTGCAGCAGTTTGTTAGGAAATGGGCAACCTTCCTCCAAAACGAACACGCTTGTGTCCCGTCTACCGAGTAGATTGTCCCTGTATTGCCTGGGACACTTTCCTGCTGCTTGCAGGGCTGGAGTTAGGAACAGCACCCCCGTAAGCTGTGAGGGCTGAGAGATTGGAGCTGCCCGTGCTCGCACAGGGTGCGTTGGGCACTGTTCAGGTGCCAGCCAGCCTGCGGTGCAAATGCTTGTCAGTTCCCCTGTGCAGCACGGCACTCTCTGCAGGCTCAGTCAAGTCCTGAGGCCCCTGAGCTTCCCCAATTCAGGCTTAAAATACTAGCGGCAGCTCACAGGTACTGCAGAAGTGTCCTTGTCTGTCTCTCCAGCCTCCCGATTCATCAGCCGCTGCTGTTCCCATGAACTCAGCTGTGGCTGTAGAAAGCACTGCACCCTTCCCGTCAGCAACAGGGCAGGCATAATGCTTGTGGCACCTCCAGGTTAACAGGCTGGTTTCAGCAAACGCCTACAGCAAGCGCCGGCGAGGGTTCTCTGGCCTAACTCATGGAGAGGTCGGGCAAGCTCAGCTTCTAGGCCCTTTGGGCCTTTACAGCCTGTGAATCTCTCATTTGTTTTCTCCTGCTCTTTTCTTTCCGAAGGCGAGGATCACTTCTCACGCGAAGCTGACGCCGCGGTTAGTGAGATGACCAGAGACGCAGTCCTAGTGGCACAGGTACATGGGAGCTGTCTGGAAAAGTCTTGCTGCTGATTTGACTGGTGCCGTTCTCCTCTGGGCCCCCTCGCATCCTGTGTGCGTTCCCATGCAAACCCAGGCCAGAGCCTGTAAGCCCGGCTGCTGGGCAGGGCTCTGGTGGAGAAATCTGGGCGCCGAGAACTTCCCTGTGCAGCATGGGCACCGCTCAGGGCTGCGTGGCTGGGAAGGGAGGAGCATTCCGCTGGTTCCTGATGCGGGCAGGGAGGGAGGGCACCTGGGCGGGTGTGCAGAGCCCAAAGTGGCCCCTTGTCCAGCGGACCAAGCATCCCCCTGGGTCTGCACCGCTTTGCCGGTCTCAACTGCCTTTGCAAGCCTGACCTCTGGCTGGCCAGAGGGAGAAGGAAGGCTTCTGGCCGTGTCCCACAGGCTTCTGCATGCCGTGCCTGCTCCCTGGGAGGAGGCGCTTCCCTCTTTTGAAGCGCTCCCAATGGTGGCTGTAGCTCTCCACGTGGGCACGTTAATTGGGAGGAGCGGGAAGGGGATAGCATTTGCGACGCTCCGTCTCCTCGCTTCCTCTGCCTGACTGCAGTGCTCCAGTGCATCACTGCTAATTCTAGCGAGGGCACGGATGTGAGCGGCGGGAGCGAAGTGGCCGGCCGGCAGGGTGTCCCAGCTGCCTGGTGGCAGCAGCTCCAGTTCCTCTGGCCTACCCATCAGTTTGAGGAAATGCTGCGCAGGGAGTGATGCTGGCCTTGCACGCCCCATGGCTGACAGCAGAACTGCTGCACACTGATGGTTGTCTGTGTTTCCAGGTCACAAATTACGACAGCACAACAGGCCTGCAACTGGTACAGCTGTGGAACGTGATGGGAGATGAGGTGAGGATGTTGACATACCTCTTCTGCCAACACTGCTGAGAGCTGATGCTTATGCAGATGTTTTAGTGTTGATTGGGAACTTGCTGGCGCTTCTTGCCTCGTGGCTTGTTCACATTTCTCCTTTGTTTTTGTCACCTCCCTTTAGGCGGTGTCAGTCAACACCACGCTGGTGGAGAGAGGACTTGCTCAGTGGCTTGGCTACTAGCAATGTGCTGGACTCCTCGACAGCTCTTGCTGCAGAGAAAAAGAGCAGAAGAAATCTTGTTTTGCACTGTTACAGTTTGGTGTGCCAAATAAAAACTCCTGTGTGCAGGGCCTTGTGGTCCATTGAGACGCGTTCTGCTCGACTGTGTCCATTTCACTGGAAGCACGGACGTCATCTCAGGGAAAGGCAGGGAGTGAAACGCCATAATGACAGAGGCTGCAGCTTTGAAGCAAAAAAGCCTCCCTGGCCTCTCCTCAAGAGTGGAACGGAAGAATCCTTAAAGCCCTGGGGCTTACCTGAAGCTAGCAAATGTCCCTGAACTTTAGCTGTGGTTGCATTTTCGTTGTAGAGATATAATTCCCCAAGACCTCAGCTGGCGTATAGAGCTTAAAGACAATTTCTTTTAAAAAAGCAAAACCAACAAGGAAATATAAAAAAGAAACTGGGCCAGTTTTTTCCCCGAAGCTGTTTTTTTTCCCCCTAGTCCTGCCCACTCTGCAGGGTGATGCTCATCACCCATATTGGGTTGCAGGATTGGGCCCAGGGCAGGGCTCTGCAGTTCCTGGGCAGTGGTCACGAAATGGGGCAGTTGCCCAAAATTGCACACTTTGTCCTCTTCCCTCCCTCTCTCTTGCTCCCTCTCCCATTTCTCTGTCACTCCACTCTCCTGGTGCCTCTTATCTCTCCCTTCCCCCCTGATCCTGCTCCCTTCCCCTGCCTGTGTCTGTCCTTCTGTCCTCCTCCCTGCCCTTATTCTCTCCCCCTCTCCTGATGCTTATCCCTGTTGTTCTTCCTGCACCCTGCTGGCCCCCTCCCCTCCAGCTCTTCCCAGCTCTCACCCTCTGCTGCCTCCTCATCAGGGTTTTTCCTTTCCCCTCTCCCTGCCCAGCTCCCCCCTGCTCTCCCTGTCCCTCTCTCCCTTTCCTTTCTCTCTGACCACCTCCTGACCCTCTCCAGCCACCCCACCGCCCTCTCCCACCCCTCCCTGATGCTCTCTTCCTCTCTCCTCCTCCCTGCTCCCTAGGGGCTGCGGGACCAGGGCTGAGGCATCCCCGGGGAGGCAGCCATGGGGCCGTTGGGGGCCAAGGCCAGGCACCGGTGTCCCCACAGGGTCCTGCAGCAGGAAGGAGCGTCCCAAGGCGTGCTGGGAGCTGTAGGCCTGGGGCACGGGGCTGCCAGGGGGCCAGCTTGCCTCACAGGCCCAAGCCCCTCACCTTCTCTGCCATTCGACCCGACCCCTTGTTTCCCTTGCTCTCCCTCTGCCCTGCTCCATGCCCCTCTTTCCCCCTTCCTGTCTCTCTCCTGCAGCCCACTGCTTTCCTCCCTCTCTCTTCCCTGCCTCTTTGTCCTGATGTACTCCGCTTCCCGTTTTCCACAATCTCTCTGGCCTCTTGCCTGTCCTGCTTCTTACTCTCTCTTCAATGCATGTCCCATTCCCTGTCCCCACCCTCCTCTTTCCCGCTCGCCTTCCTTGACTCTGCCCCCGCCTCCCCCGCCTTGCTCACTGTCTCTGGGTTATTTCCATCCTGCGTCCCACTGTCCCTGTCCTTGTCCATCCTGTCTCCCACTGTCCCCGTCCTTGTCCATCTCTTACTCTCGCTGTCCCTCTCTGCTGCTCACTGACGCCCTCTCTTTTCCCATCTTCCTCTATCTCTGCTCCTGCTCCCCACTTTCTTCCCCCATCCCTCTGTGTGTCTCAAATTCCCTTTCTCCCTCTGTCATATCCCTTCCTGCTCCTGTCCCACTGTTTCCCCCTATATCCCTCTGTGCTGCTCCCTGACACTATTTCTTTTTTTCGCTCCCTCTCTGTCCTGCTGCCCACCCCAGATTATTTCTCCGTCTCCTCCTGCCCCCATCCCCATTTTTCTTTCTCTGCCCTGATCCCTCTGCCTCTCTTCTCTGTCCCTGCTGCTTCTTTCTCCATCCCTGTCCACATCCTTGCCCCTTTCCATCTCCCTTTTCTCTCTCCTTTTCCTTGTCATCGCCTTTTCTGGCCTGCAGCCCAGCACTCTCTTCCTTGTCTCTCTGTCCTGCTTCCCAGCCCAGGCTCTTTCCCCTCCATCTCTGTCCCGCTCCCTGTCTCTTGTTCTGCCCGGCATGCCGGGAGGTGTGGTGATGGGATGTGACGTTTGTACATGTGTGGCAATGGCACGGAAGTCGTGTTGGATCTGCCCAGATTTGTTAACATGGGTGCCCCAGGGGGTGTGAATCCCTGCACAGACACCTCCCTGTTGCAGGGGCAGCAAGTCAAGTGCTCGGTGCTTCTGTCCTACGGTCAAAGCTACAGAGGAATTTTCCTGTGGCAAGGCTAAAGGGGCATCGACTGTGCGATGGCCCGCGGCTTCCATGGCAGCGGAGAGATTTGTAAGAGCTCCTTTGAGTTTTTTTCCCAGGGTCTGGGAGTGAAGGATCTGATTCCAGGGTCTGCAATGGAATCATGGGGGGTTCCTCATCGGCTGGGGTGATGATGTGGGGGGTCAGATCCAGGTATGCGGCAGGGCCTTCATTAACCCCCCCGGCTCCCGCTGCACGAATGACAGCAGGCAGAGGCGCCGTGAAACGAACATCAAACCTTGACTGAATTAAAGAAGAGAGAGATGGGAGAGGGCTGGGGCCGGAGTGGGCGGGTGCAGGTCGCATGTCTCAGGGATCCGTGCTCCCCACCTTCTCTATCGACTACACAGAGATCGGGGGGGCGTGGCACTTTGTCCTCCGGCACCCTCCAAGGATTGGCCCACTATGGGGAACTGAGACAAGGAGTACTTAAATGGAGAAACAAAGGAGAAGAATGGTGATTCTGAAACTGTGAGCCTGAATAACTGAAAGGGACTGCTGGGACAGAAACCACAGAGGGAAAAAAAAAAAGAAGAGGCAATTCAAAAAAGAAAAATAAAATTGAGACAACAAAAAAGAATATTTTTTTAAAAAAGGAAACCCAATATGATGAAACCAGAAATGGAAAAAAAAATTAGCAAGAGGTTGATTCCAAAAAGAACATTAACGGAGAGCAGCTTCAAAAGGAAAAAAAGAAAAGATAGAAGTCCTCAAAGAGAAAAATGATGGACAAATTTAAGGAAAAGAAAAAAAAAAAAAGCACTTCAAAAAAAAAAAAATTGATGACAATTCAAAAAAGGAAAAAAAAAATATGATGAGGACACTTCGAAAAAAGAATAAAAATAAGAGTGGATCAAAAAAAAAAAAAAAAAAATTAGAAGAGGTTGCTTCCAAAATAGGAAAAAGAAGAATGGACAAAACCAAGAAAAGTAAAAAAAAAATAGGAAAAGGCTATTTAAAAAAGAATAGAAAAAAGGGATGAAACTAAAGAATGAAAAAATAGGGAGAGAAAAAAATCCAATAGGAAGAGGGGCACTTAAAAAAAGGAAAAGAAAAAATAGAAAGATGCCGCTTCCAAAAAAAAAATGGACAAAACCAAAACATGAAAAAAGAAAAAAAATAGCAAGGTGCCGCTTCCAAAAGAAGGAAATATGGCGCCCCCTGGCCAACCGTTGCTATTGCAAGCGGTTGGTCACCATCCCTATGGTGGCCCCCGGACAACCGTTGCTATGGAACGCAACTGGACAACAGTCGCTATGGCAGCCCCCAGCCATCGGTCATGATGGCAGGCGGGTGGCCAACCTTCCCTATGGCGGCCCCTGGCCAATCGTTGCTATGGTGGCCCCAAGCCAACCATCGCTATGGCAGGTGAGTGGCCAACCGTCGCTATGGCGGCCCCTGGCCAATGTTGGCTATGGCAGGCAGGTGGATAGCAACGGTTGGCCACCCGCCTGACATAGGGACGGTTGGCCAGGGCCATTTTAGCGACGGTTGGCCACTTGCCTGCCATAGCGACGCTTGGCCGGGGGCCGCCATAGCGATGGTTGGCCACCTGCATACCACAGCCATGGCTGGCTGAGGGCCAGCCACCTGCCCGCCCCAGCGACATTTCAAAATCAAAGGGAAAGGGAAAGGCAAAGGGAAAGGGAAAGGCAAAGGGAAAAACAAAGGGAACGGGAACAAACTACAATGCAAGGAAAATGTGTTCTCTAAGTTCATGGTTTTCACATCTAACAATAAAGTGTAAAGTATCAGTTCCTGAGCTTGTCCTAGCCTTTTTTTTTGCTTAGTAATTCATTCATGTACGTCGTAACCCACCTTTGTTGGGTTTTCGTTGTCCAGATGAGCCGCTTCCAACTTTTCTCTTTTCCCTTGGAACAGATGAATTTTTTCTGTCAAAGGCAATAGGACTCTTTTGAGGGAGGCTGTCCAATTTCTTTTTCCAATTCTTCCTCCGACTCTGCTAATCTAGAGGGGAAACAAACCCAACCACATTAAACGTAACCCCACATCTGGGGAAGGAAATGCATTGTTCAGGAGCACGTGTGCGTCCATACGTGCCTACTGACCGAGAGAGGGGGCAGAGGTGAGCGCACACCCACGCTGTGCACATCGAACTGGTGCATCTGAATCCATCTTTGGGGTGAGAATGTACCCTCCAGGCGCTGCATCTGTAACTCAGTACAAATCCATTACTTCCGTTGCATCTATTAAAATCAGAAAAACATAAATAAATCACTGTCACACGGGTTACATTTGGCTTTGTTTGCTGCGCAGATCTCTACAGGAGATGGGTCCGTTCTGTGCGGGGAATGAAAAAAAAGACAAGAAAACCAATAAACCAATAAAATAACTTCACAGAAAAGCCCTCGAAAACAACAATTCAAAGCAGACAGCGATGCTGTCAACGCTGCTACATCTGTGATTTAGACCACCACTCTGAATAGGGAAATTACTTAGAAGCTAAAAACCCCCAAGCTTTTGAAGGCACCCAACGGCATGACAATGAGTAATTAAGGGCACCACAAGCCTAAAATTGCTCAAATAATGTACCTGACCACCTGTGTTGGGGTGCTGATGAGAAGCAGGGCAAGGAAGAGTCCTAACTTCTGAAATCAAAAGGCAGGGGAATTCCTGTTCCAAAGCAGCAGCCTCATTTGAATTAAGACAGAGCTCAGCTGCGCTATTCCTGTTAGCCAGAGAGGTGCTGATCAAACACCATCCTGTAAAGGCATCATACCAGAGAGGAATCCTGCCTTAGATGTCACATTTGACTAGAAAAGATTTACAGGCGTCACTCCTGGAAGCACGGGGTGCTGTTGCTCTAACAGAAGGTATGTAACGTGGCTCATAGGAAACTGAAGAAAGGGAGGAGGCTTGGTGGGATTTTAGGAAAAGTACCAGGGCCCACAGGCCAAGAGGAACCCTACCACACAGCTCTTGGCTGACGTACACGGTCAGACTGGCCTCTCCAGGACGTCCTCCAGAAAGAGAAGACCAGTACAAGAAGATCCCCGTCACCTAACTGCAAAGACATAATCCTAGCTCAAGGAAATGAGTACCCAGAGCGAAACAGACACAGCAGCATCGCGAGCCAAACTGTTCCAGCGGCAGTGTTAGCTGCTGCAGAGCTGCAGGCCGAACGCCTCACCACCACTGTCACAGGGCCCCAGCTCACAGCAATCACAAAGGCCCTTTGGAAAGGCTCAGACGCCTCTCCCCACCTCTGAAGAGGGCCTGCTGCTGACCTGCTGCCGGCGTTAGCAGCAGAGCCCTCCCGCTCTCCAGCCCACACTTGCCCACCCCTATGCAGGAGGCACCGGCTTTCAGCTGCTCCCTTCACGGCTCTCTTGGCTGTGCTCCTGTGCTGTCTCACTTCCTACCCTATCACTCAGGGTGGGCTCCTTGTCAGTCGAGACTTGATGCCTTGAACAAGGCTAAAAGAGAGAAAGGAGAGAAATAAACATTCCGCTCTAGCTTTGATGGTTGTTATGTTGTGCTTGCTTCAGCAATTTTGAAACTCTTGGTATGCACAAACAGGTAAGAGGCTCAAGAAACTTCAGCCTGGCCAAGGAGTTCAGTCTAACCTCACTGTAACACCAAAAGATCCACCCTCGGGTACAGAAAGCCCCTGCTGACCAAAGCCCCCTCCTCACAGAACACGCCCAGGGAAAAGAGGACACTGTCCCTTTAAGTGGGGACGGGCACCGCAGAACCAGTGAGGGTGGCAGTGACCAAGGGGAACTGGTAACTGTGGCTTGGAATGTACAAACGCTTACCGTGTTAGCCCAGGGTGTGCTGGGTGTGGGGAAGGCTCCCCCAGCCCCCAGCGCTGCACACACACCAGGCCTGCTCTCCAGCACCCCCGGCGCAGCCTCAGGCACTTTCCTGACCGGCTCTTTCGGTCCCAGGCAGAGCTGTGCCCCCCCAGGGCGCTGCACTGCTCCCGCCCCGTCAGCCCAGAGGGGGCTGAGCTCCCCACGGGGCCCGCTGGGGGGGAAAAGGGGTCCTGGGCCTGGGCCGGGCACAGCTCAGCCTCCAGGCAGGCCCCGCCTCGGCCATGGCAGAGCTCGGCCTGGCTGCCGGCAGAGCCCGCCCTCTTCTCCCCTCGCCCTTCACCGGCATAGGCCGGGAGGGCTGTCAGTCTGCTCCCCTCAGGGAGTCTGCTGCCTCTGATTGGCCCCCAGCGGTTCAGGCCGTGGGGCTGCAGTGCCCGCCCTGCGCCTGAGGTGAGCACCTCCATTGGCCGCCTGGGCTGTCACTCCGCCCTGGTCTGGGCCCGCCCTACCCTCAGGCGATGCTCTCTCTCATTGGCTGCCTGAGGTGTCACATCCCCACCCCACCCCCAGTGCCTACCCTTCCTCTGATTGGCTGCCTGGTTACAGTCAATCACCAGCCTTACCCCGCCTCCTCAAATGCGATTGGCTGTCCTGGGCCCCCGGCTCCACACAGGCCTCTGGGCACCCGTTGCCAGGCAATCGGCTGTGCCCTTGGGCTTTGGGCCCTCGGGATGGAGCCGTGGGCCCTGAGGAAAGGCCATGGGTCATGCAAGGCAGGGAGGGACCCTGAAAATGGGGATTTCCGCCCTAAAACGGAGGCTTTGGGCACCAAAAGGGTGGGCTGGGGGCTAGAAATGACGCTTTGGACCCTGAAAACGAGGGCAGCCTCTGGGCTCCGCCCCGAGCTGGCTGTGGTGCCCAGTGACTCCAGGCCACGCAGCGCCCCTCCCACCCTGAGCGGCCACCGTGACCGACGGAGCCCAAAGCCACGGACTCAGCGGCCATTCTGTGGGCAGGTCATGGCCGTTTTGCAGGGGTGGTCCATAGCCCCAGCACAGTCAGGAAAAGGGGAAAAGGAAAGGGATTTGGAAGACATTTTGCTACTTGTCTGCTCCTGCAAGCAGGGCTGCCCCGCAGAAAACTCTGGCAGTACAGAGAGAGCAGAGCTCTCTCATACATACATCACTGACATAAAACAGGAGACAGGCTTGCTGTCGGAGAACTGTGCCAAAGCCACGACCGTGCACAGACTCATAGTCCATTTTATACCAGCGTCCATTGCTGGCCTGCAAAGAAAGGCAGCGATATCTGGAGATGAACCGCATGGTTTCTCAGCGATAACACAGGCAGAAGGCAACAGAAGGAAGAGGACACCAAAACAAATCAAAGCGAGCCCCTAAGGAGACCTTCTCCCCCAAAACCTTGGCTGCCAGCGACACTGCCGTGGAAGGTTGTCTTCTCCTTTCTCCCCTGCTAGGAAGGAAGTTGCTCTTTACCTTGGTCTGGCAGAAATAGTGTCCTTCACGACAGCTGCCACCTCTATGCACCAGGACAGCGTATAAGGCATAGAGGAGCC
>CM067102.1:1845699-1862405 GCA_034008185.1 Gorsachius magnificus | reverse complement strand
GTTCATTTTTCATACTTCAGAGAAAAGGAAGGCTTAGACTTCAGGCACTGTTTAGCACCCTGACTCTATACAAACCTGTGTGGCTTCTCTGCACACACAGGCAGATACGAACAACAAACCCCCCCTGAAATCTGCTTCCTCAGGAAGCCAGCTTTAAAAAGTTACCTTTCACCTCTACAAATGAGGGCACAGCTTAAAAATGGGACAGAAATGGTCTTGACAAGCCCCTTCACCAAAGGGGATTCCTCTCTGGCCACATCTCCCCCACACAGGGAAACACCCGTGTCATACTCCCTTTCTCACAGCGGCAGGCAGGCAGCAGCCCTCCTCTGCACTGGCCAGCTCCCAGCACTCCAACCCAGCCATTTCCTTAATTTCCCTCACTGCAATATGCCCTGAAGATCAGGTCCTTGCTCTCCCCTCTCTAATTCATGCCAAGGAACCTCTTTCACCTCCTGCAGCTGGGCCATTTTCAACCCTTTCCCCAGCTGCAGCCTAGGACAGCAGCTTCTCTCCTATGAGGGGCTGGAAAACCCTGGAAAACACTGTAACTGTATGAATGCAAAATTCTAACGCCGGATTTTGAAATAATATCACAAGAGTAGGTATTAGTATTTTATCCACTATGAACTTGGTGTCAGCCTGCTAACTTCAGGCTTGAAGTCATCACTGCTAGAAATAAAGGCCCTTTTCAGGTTCCTAACAAATGAAAACATGCAAAAACCAAAACAATCCCCCAAATCTATCATAAAAAACTGTTAAGACATTAATAACCAATGGTACGAGAAGGTTATCGGCGGGCTATTTTAAAATTCAACGAGACCTTTTAAATTAAAAATTAGGAAGAGAACCCAGTCTCCTAAAATGTAGTTCACCAAGAGCAAGAACAGCACTCTACACCAGGTGTGGAGTCATCATCCACTACAGGATGAATTATTTCACAAGCTGTATGTCCTTCCCACAACTTGTTTGAATTGGCATTGGTTAACAAGCTACTTAACTTACAACTGTACATGTAGCAAGAAAATGTCCTACCTCAGTAGGGACACAGCTGAAATTACACTTACCTTGAGCTCGTGGTAATCCACAGCCACTGACTCTCCAACAATTTCCATTGCTTCGTTGACACCTCTCCCCTGTTCTTCCACCTGAGAATGTGTCCCATGAGCCACACAGTGTGCCCACGCATCTGGAATGACACACATTTCCTAAGTCAGGATTTCTGTTTATCTGGAACACAGCACCAGCCAAGACCCTCTGCCTGGGGTACAGTCTCTCTCTGCAATGGCACAAGACAGACCTGCTACCACTTTTTCACTAAGAAATGCTTGACTTTTGCTTATGCTGCTCATTACTGGGAAGGTACTCAGACAATAACAGACAGTCAACCATTGTTTTTCCGTTAAGTACCACTTGAAAACCAAATCTCAGAGTCAAAAAACCAGCAGCTGCAGAAAAACATGAGTTTGGCTGGCAGAGCTAGAGGGGCAGCACCATCGTGCAAGAAACACGGTGTGCTCATTTGAGAGAGATACCACAGAAATAAAATAATGGAATTAAAGAAGGCTAAAACCTAACAAATAGTGTAATCTTCCTCAGGAAGAAAAAGGAGCTAAATGAGCTCTTTGACCTTTCACTTACCGTTTGAATCTCTGTCTTCAGAACCTTCTGCTCTTGAGGAATCTGGCATTTCACTCTCCGTTCTTAGGTCTGGATCATCAGGAAGCATGAAAATGATCTTTTCAGGAGGATATTTAGCCACAAAGATAAACGTCTCATCTTCTGTCCCATTTTTCTGTTGTTCGGGAAGTATATTTTCACTTCCTTCCCTAAAAGAACCCTGTGTGGACTCATCTTCAGTGCCATCTATGTTACAGACATCTCGTTCTGGAGACTCTCCGTCACTCTCTACTTCATTTTGGTCTTCTGCAACTTTACTCTCTTTACTGAACTGAAAATTCCTCCTCTTTTTTGCAAGACCTGGAGACACTCTGTTCCTTCGACGTTTTCTTTCTGACGTATCTACAAAGCGGTATCAGGAAAAGTAATCCAAAACTACCCAGACAGTTCTTCCTTCAAAATTCAGCATCCTCATCTTACTTGACTTACAAGAAAAATTAGCAAAGGGGCTCAAGTACCATTGTCTGTCTCCCTACATATGTCGAGAGAAAGAGCTGCAAGTTCATGAGGTCAATTTGCTATTAGATTTTTCAAAGCCAGCTACAGAATTTCCTTCACAAAACCATCAGCTTCAAGATTTTATGAGCAGAAAGATCTTATTTTAGATAGAAAGGATTACTGCAAAGCAAGGTTATGAGGTGAAGTTGCTTACTGTTTTATCACACGGACTAATAGAGATGAACAACAGAAAAGCATTTGGAGACGAGCCCTTCTTCAAACCTGTTATAAAGCCGTACACTTCAAAAGCGAAAACACACGTTGGGCAGAGTTACTTTAAGCAATTGTAAGGAAGTATTTGCTGGAGAAAAATTGGCTGTAAAGACTTACACCTCATATCCTTTCTGATTCAGTTAACCTTGTTTGAAACAAACTTTGCATTTTGGCCTTCCAGAAAACCCCACCATTCTTAGCATTCGTGGAGTCCTGCACAAAGCTACAGGCAGCACTTCCAGTGTCTGCCAAACTTAAATTAATCGGAAACTTTTACTCAATTGATGGTACTCAAATACAAGCATATGAAAAATTACAGACAGAAGATTCCACCAAAGCAAATACTGTATCGCTATTAACTTACAGCTAGCAAAGTTTTATATGTAGAATATCCTCACCTGCTTTGTTTTTTGATGCAGGAGGCTTAGCAGCCTGATTTAGAACCAAGTCCTCAAAAAACATTCTTCTTGCTTCATCATCAGGCAACTCGACTTTGAAAACTTCATCATCAGTCATAAACAATTCTTTTACCTAAAGCATGAGGAGAAAAGAGATAAGGCCACACAAATTCCTATTCTATTCCAAAAAGATGAGTAACTTCCTGAATTAAACTGAACAATCACCTGGACAGATTTTCATAGGTTAGCATGGCAAATCAAAACATCTTCTCTAAGGAACAGCTCTAGAGTTCAAGCTCAATGAAGGGACCATAGGATACAGTGATAAAGTGGTGTCATTCACCACCTCCAAACCTGCTGATTTTGTATTGACCTGCCTTGCTGTCCTTTAGCTTGAATCTTTATGGCAGCTACAGAGGGAACAGGCAGGCTTCAAGAGACAAGTGAGGACTTTTTGGGAAGGTGGTTTGTTGTTTGGTTTGGTTTGGTTTTTAAATTCATTTAAATGAGGTGTCTGAATTGCATACTTCCAAGTTTTACTCCGTTTTTCAATCACTCCTACCAAAAGGTATGGAAGGAATTTCAATACTTATTTTAGAAGCAATTTATTAACAGTAGAACAAGTTATGTAGAAACTTAAGCCCTCTCAACGCATTTGATGATAAACACATCTAGGTAACCACTCCCTTTCCCCCAGGAATTCAGAAAATAATCAGAGCAGCATATTCACATTGTGAACGCTTTCCTTTAATGCACACTCTCAGGCCTCTAGAAAGCTCTTCCTGAACTGTGCTAAAGAATACAACTCCAAATGCATTTCCAAGTTACTTAAACAGAAGTTGGAACTTAGCTTTCTAATTTGTAAAGCTTTCACCTACATGAAGAAAGAAATTGAAAATTTTTAGTAAAGAACTTAAATTCGAAATGACATTCCATCATTAACAGTGCGACCAACACACTTTTTCAGTAAAAATACCTTCCACTTTTCAGTAAAAATGTTTTCAGTAAAAATATCTTTTTCCCATTTACTTTTCAAGCACTGCATATTCTTCACTAAGTACATCCATCACCATCCTGAAGTTGCTGGAATTATTGCCTGAAGTGAATTTATACGCCTGTCTAATAAGCACAGAGTGTGAAGGGGGGAAAAGTTGAGCCAAAGTCAATCTCTCTATTCAGAAAACGCTGCAGACAAATGCTTTCAGCATTGTTTCACCGAAGCAAATTTCAAGAGACCTGGTCAGGGTGCCTGAGTAATAACAGTATGGATTTGCTTAAGAATGCCGAGTACTCCAATGCTGAAAGGATTTATAAACTAACAAGACATTGAAAAACAAGTAAGAAAAATAGTGACAGAAATACCTCTGTTGGGAGATGTGTGTAACACACTTCAGATGTTGCAAGCAGCAAAACTGGAGCAAATGCTGGAATGTTCTGCAGCAGAGTGGTAAAAACGGCTTTCAGGGTAGGTCCAGCAGCCTCCCACCACAAATGGATATTTGGCACATAAATTACACTCGGTGCTGTTCTTTGAGCTTCTCCCATCAACTGGTAAAATGAAAGCTTGGGTAAGAAACCTTAAGCCATGTAGAAGAGACTAATAAATAGCTGTGTATCAGTCAAATTATCTTACGAAAGAGGAGTACCTGAAGCCAAAACATCAAAGCAAACACACAAAAGAACCACTCCTTAAGAGTAAGGTACAATTTTCACTTTGACTCAAAGACAGGCATTGCTATGCAGACAGAAAACAGACCTGAACCCCTGCCTGATTTCAGAACTCCTTAGGTGTAAGAGAGCTCCTAAAGAGCCTCACAGCTCAACTGGTGTGGTGGTGAGCCTGAAAAAGCAAGACTAACCCTTCAGCAAGGTGCGTGAGTCTGGGGAAATCGCTACACGGCTGCGACTGCACCGTTCTCAATTCAGAGCGGGCACACGTCCAAGTCAGCCTGGAGCACAGCCTGAACAAACAAAGACCTATGTGAAAAGATGAGGGCTGACGCTGTACAAGAAGCCTGCTCACAATTAATAATTTCAAGTACCTTTTACAAGAGGTGACCAGTCTCCAGCCTGCCTGAATAGCTCACTCACTCACAGCCTCTCATCACCAAAGGACCAGGTGACGTGCTTTGGAAGACCACGAGCCATTGCCTACAGATGGTGCCTCCATCGCAGCAGAGGACTTGCATCTACCGCACGAGGGGAGCGGCGACAGTCCTTTCACATGACAAATTTCTCCGTGCACCCTTTCAGATTACCAATACTCAGGGAGTTCTTGCCACAAGATGGGAAGCACGCGTGGTGACTAGACATGGCAGTTCTACGACTGCAGGTGCCACCATCGCATAACAAGAAAGGAATTGTTCCTCTTATGTGACAGATGAGTAGCCAGTCACGTAACGCGTCCGTCCTTACTTGTACAGCTCTCAAATGCTGCTACTAAAGGTCAAAGTATTTCAATACAGCGATGCCAAACAACGAAATGGATTTCCTGCCTCAAAGTAAAAAAGCACTAAGTCTGCTTAGATTTAATTTTCCAAGGTAAGAAAAACACACCAGGGTACAAACGTAGGTGTTCCATGAATGTTAATGCTTTTCCTGCATACACTGCAGCAATAGAAGCTGTATATGTGTATGTAAAAAAGGAAACACTTATTTCCCCTAAAGCCTTGATTGCCTTACAAATATATACAAAAGAAAGCTACAAAAACCACACGAGACGCAGTCAGGCTGATGCCGTACTGGGACGGTGCTGTTTAATATATTCATCAATGACTTAGGCAGCGAGATCGAATGCACCTTGGCAAGTTTGCGGACGACACCAAACTGAGCGGTGCGGTTGACACACCAGAAGGATGGGATGTCATCCAGAGAGACCTGGACAGGCTGGAGAGGTGGGCCTGTGTGAACATCATGAGTTCAACAAGGCCAAGTGCAAGGTCCTGCACCTGGGTCGGGGTAACCCCAGTATCAGTACAGGCTGGGGGAGAAGGATGGAGAGCAGCCCTGCTGAGAGGGACTTGGGGGTGCTGGTGGATGAAAAGCTGGACATGAGCTGGCAATGTGCGCTGGCGGCCCAGAAGGCCAACCGTACCCTGGGCTGCATCAGGAGAAGCGTGGCCAGCAGGTTGAGGGAGGTGATTCTGCCCCTCTGCTCTGCTCTGGTGAGACCTCCCTGGAGCCCTGCGTCCAGCTCTGGAGCCCTCAGCACAAGAAGGACATGGAACTGTTGGAGCGGGTCCAGAGGAGGGCCACTAAAATGATCCGAGGGCTGGAGCACCTCTCTTATGAGGACAGGCTGAGAGAGTTGGGCTTGTTCAGTCTGGAGAAGAGAAGGCTGCGGGGAGACCTGATTACGGCCTTTCAGTACCTAAAGGGGGCCTATAGGAAATATGGGGAAAATATTTTTAGTAGGGCCAGCTGTGACAGGACAAGGGGTAATGGTTTTAAACTGAAGCAGGGTAGGTTTAGACTGGATATAAGGAGGAAATTCTTTACAACGAGGGTGGTGAAACACTGGAACGGGTTGCCCAGAGATGTGGTGGAGGCCCCATCCCTGGGAACATTCAAGGCCAGGTTGGATGGGGCTCTGAGCAACCTGATCTAGTCAGTGGTGTCCCTGCTCACTGCAGGGGGGTTGGACTAGATGACCTCTAGGGATCCCTTCCAACCCAAAACATTCTATGATTCTATGATTCTATGCAGAGCCATCTACTGGGAGCACAGAGTCTCAAGAAGCAATGAAAGCAACTTTCTGGATCCCCCGAGATGGGCAGGATTTCTTGCCGTAAAGGGGGGTGTATTAGCAGCACCCTCCAGCTTCCCAAGCTGCTAGCAACACCTTCACTGTTTCATTTGGAATGCACAATCATGGCCATGCACAACATCCTTATTCCATCATTCGGTCTAGAAGAGAAGTACATTTTCAGCACAGCACTTTCAAACCAGGCCACCTCCATTCACAATGAATTTTCCTCACTTTACTCTTTATATACAGTTTGGGAATCCCATGAGATTGAAGAGAAAAAAGATACCTGTGCACACGTTTCTTCCGGTGATGTGACGCTAACAAACAGAACAGATAGGTCGAGCGTATAAACCGGAAACTTTTCCAGGGCATGTATGAGTGCAGGTGCCAAATGAGAAGTTTGCCCATAGCCTGGCTCTCCAACTATTAAGAACCGCGGCCTGCAAGACGTTGGCTGGCAATAGGCATTTCTAGAACAAGAAACAGAAAAGAAGTTTAAACATGAAGAGATGAATAGGCACAAAGATGTTAGAAGTTTTTTTTTTCTTTTTTTTTTTTGTAAATACTCTCCGTTCCAGCAAGCAATAAGCTGGTCTGTGATCAGGAAGACTATCAAAGCCCATTTCTTACAAACTTGTACCACACCTCCCTAAGACAGCCTTCCAATTCCCAGCATGTCTGCTATCTGTAACAGCTCTTCAATCACACGGGGGACTGTCCTGCTAAGTACACGCATGACAGCTGGTGTGGGGGAGAATAACAACTCCCAGCACACACCAGTCTAGGTCTCTTCACTGCCTGTACACACCAATTGTCAGTAGGTCCCGAGTTTAAGTAACTGTGAGATCTCTACAACTGTCAAGTTTAGCTGAAATTTGGCCATCGTCACTGAAGACAGTGGGAAGGAAGGAGCAGAGCAACCTTTCTAGAAAAAAATTAACACGGGCACTGAAACACATCAGCTGTGTCTGAAGAAGTACACAACTGGATTGGTTAAATTACAGCAGTACACTAAATACGTAGAAGATTTATCTTTCTTTTAGTCAGTCATTCGAATTGTTTCATCTTTGAATTGTGTATTAATTCCCAGTCATCTTGCTTTACCAGCATGAAACACATCTGTGAGGAGCATTTGTTTCTTCCACCACAATCATGTTGCACCTCTGCTGGCTGAAGTCAAAGCTCCCAGAGACCTAACCAAGCTCAGCAGGTCAGAAGATTTTCTGGACAGCAGAGCAATAGAAATGGAGAAAAATAACGAACCCAACAGGGATGACAACAATCTATTTTTTCAGCTGTTGGCTTATATGACTTCCACATTGAAGTGTCAAAAGATTAACATAAATTTAGGAGATGAAAGGTACAAAACGGAGACATTGTTTAAGTTTTTCTCACGGTGTTTTAACAAACCATTTCTCCATTTTGTTTCTGCTACATAATTCGCTACTGTTTAAACAATCTTGGAAGGTAGAGGGGCAAAAGATGGCTACACAAATCCATGCAGGTTTTTTTTGTTAAAAGGACAGACAGCACATTTCTTTGGACTTCAGTCTTTCCAGAAATAGCATGCATTAAATCCACACATTCTAACGCCTGTGGGCACTTTGACTTGGGAACAGAGGACCGGGCCGTTCAGTTGGATGGGTTATGGCAGCGTACTCCAGCAGAACATCAGCACCCAGCCGGATCGTCGTGCTTACTTCCTGCAAATATTGATCGCCCTCCCCCCACCCCCCATTTTACTCCACCCCTCATGCCAGAACTGTTTACAGACCCAGCCATCTTAACAATGTAAACACAAAGGGGACAAACATTTACCTGCTAAAGTTGAGGAACTTTTCATTTTGCCTCGCACCCATTTCATGCGCTGGCTTGTCTTCAAAGATTGATGGAGATTCCCCATCACTGTCAATGCATCATTTTCTTAAAATGTGATGTAAACCCTCTGCAAGACAAAAGAGGTTTGTTAACCTTCCAGAATAGTCTGTATCTCGCTCTCGCATTAATACAGGTTCTAGATCAGTGCTGGAAACCCCTTATCTAGTATTTCTTCAGTTGAGGGCACACGCTGAATGCTGTTTTCTGAAGAGTTCATCCGACCCAGATCTAAAGAGATTGCACAAGTCTCTGCAAAGCTGTCCTACGTCCCATAATTTGCAAACGGTATGTCCCTCTGTGGTGAAAACTTGGAGGTTTTTTCCTTAGACTGAAGCTGAGTTCATCAATTGATTTGCTCTCACCAGCTGACAGACTAAACCTGACCAGGGCTGATGCAGCCAGGAGCGTGAGCTCACATATACACTGCAAGCCAAGCCCCAAAGTATGCACTCCTAGAACATTCTGATCTCACCTGCAAGTGTGCAGTGTGATCCACAAACATTTAATTAAGAGACTATGGTTAAAAATCATGGTAGCTAAAACAGTATTTAGCTTAAACCACTTACACTTGTATTGTGGCCATTCTTCAGGCAGGAATTAGAAAATTCGTGTAAAAATTACCTTCTCCCCCCATTTGAATACTTCTTTTGAAAGCGGTGCCTCATACATTAAACCTTAAATCCATCTCCACGAATGACAAATATGATGTGAGCTACTGTCACAAACAGGGTGCTCTGGTAGGGGACGCATCGTTCTCTTACTGCCTAGTGCAAGTCATTCACAGCTCCCACCCAGCACTTCAGTTCAGAATCCAGAATAAAAACTACGCGCCATATTCCTGAAATGAAGGCGTGCGCATGCCTATTAAAAAATTCTACTGTTATCAGGGCTGGGAGGTCTGTGTGTGTTGGTTGCAGAAATCAGAAGGTTTTGCTCTGGCAGAACTTAAAGAAGTGGATTTTATCGTTGTACCTTGCTGTTGGTCCTTCTTCAGTGCAAGCTCTGCGTGGGGAAACACTCGCTGCAAGGCTTGTATAATTCTTGCTAGGGTGTTTGCAAAGAGTGGTTTTGAAATAGGTGATAGCGCTCGCCCGGGGGAAGCCACAGCCCTCTGTGAAGCTGGAACAGTCTTCTGCAGAGCCATGACAAAATCCTTTGCTGTTATTGTAATAGAAGCGGCATCCAACTGCAGTTTCTCGCTACTTGTGTATATCTGAGGGTAGCGGCGGCGCAAAGCACAGAGGGCAGCTTCAGCACATAAGGATTTAATATCAGCACCACAGTACCCTAACAAACAAAACAAGAATCAAATGTGACATCCGTCTCGGGCAACACAGGAGCCAAGGCGAAGGTTTTCCAAGTGCAACACTCAAAGACTTTGTAAGCAGCCAGACCCTAGCAGGTTAAGAGAGAATTTAAAGAGTTCCTGCACTGCACACAAGTTGTGTTACACGCCTCGCAGCCTGATACCCTGCCCTTAGGAAGCAGCCTCCTAATCACAGCTGAGGAAGATGCCCCCAACCCATTCAGTGTGCTGAGAGACAAACAGAAAATGAAAAGAAAAGAAGCCTCAGGCTTTGTTTGCTCCCAGGGTGTGCCGGCTGCCTCAGCCCTCGCCCCGCAGCAAGGCACAGGAGCTCGGGCACTGCCTGGCACAAGCTCAGATCCCTTGGCACTCAGGCACATGCAGGAACGCACTTGGTTTTCAAACTTACCAACACATTTTTCAGCTAGCTCTTCAAGAAACCTCTCCAATGGCTTCGGGGTCCACTCTCGGGTGTGAATCTTGAAAATCTCTTTTCTAGCCTGCAGACAAAAAGGTTGCCATTTTAGTTGGTCCTAAGTTGTCTCTTAAAAGAACCCCAAACACCACAAAACAAACCCCTCACATTTATACAAATACTTTTTGGATCGGCTGAACTTTTCAGTATTTTAAAGTTCAGTTCATGTGCTCTCTTCTTTTTCAAGCAGGACATTTCATCGTTCTCAATTTGTTATATTAAACCCTTTCGGGGGGCCTGCAGTGAAATAAAAGGCATGCATAGCTTCCATAAAAAGTAAGTTTCCACAAGTATGAGACCTAATGATGCTGAGGAAGAAACTGTAGTAAAACTTATCTGAAAACAGAGATTTTTCATCAGAAAATTCTCACAAATCTAGCAAAATTTTGTCGTGACAGTCTCGTTAGTTCATCAAATTTGCTTTTCCACCAGTTCATTTAGGGAAAAGTCCTACCCTGCGTGTCAAAGTGCTGTAATTACTACAAAGAAGAACAATAATATGACTCAAAGTACTGTCACTGATCCAAAAATGGCAAATGTTGCCTATCTTCACCTTATCTTAACAAGACTTCCATGTAAGCATTATTGGCACACAGATGAATTACGGCAGATTTCTACAATTCTGCCACAGTAGGGAATCATGTATTCTATCTGTTTGATGGCCCCTCCTCTCCTCTTCCTGAAGGCAGATAACAACTGGAGACAAAGGCTTGTGTTAAGTACACTGTCCAGTGCACTTTGACTCGCCCTCAGGCCAATAAGCATTCCATCCTTTTTCCAAAAAGTGCTAATAAAAGGAAAAGAAATATCAGTCATAGCCAGAGAAAAAACAGAAAAACGGGGTTCCAGTTTTGCACACTATTTCCTCCCCCAATATTTTGGTTGCTAACCCCTATTTTTTCACTGCTTATCCATTGCCATTAAATTAGAAGCTTTCCAAGCCCCGCACCTGCGCAGTGTACTTCACACCTTTGTCCAACTCCCTGATCATGAGTACCAGTAAGAATGTCAGATCCCAAAATACTTCTAGGTATCTCTCAGGATACCCAGCCCGGGAACAATCCAACACAGGTACGTCCACTATCCGTTCATGAACCAAGAACTGACAGCAAGAGCACTTTGGGCTGAAAGTGCCCAAGTGGATTAAATAAGGAAGCAAACAGGAACCACGCTGGGAATGAAAAATTTTCATTTGCTCCAGCACTAGCCTTGATAAAAGTTTTCCTTAGCAAAAAGAAGTTCTTGTGTCCACACCGTTTCTTTCATCTCCAAGATGAGACAGCAGTAATTTATAGCTCGCTAATTCAGGCATTCTTTCTTACTTAGAGATTTCAGTGACGAGCAGCATCCTGTTTTCTTGGCTGGTCATGGTGAAACCAAAACTAACCATAGAACTATCTACGTGTTGGAACTTTCTGAATCATATCTATTCAGCACTAGATCTGCCCTCCACAGGACAGTGCAGTCTCTCCAGATATCCCCCTTCTGTCCAAGCTGTACAATACTGATTTTGACTTTAACTGCTCCATCCTACTGCACTGTTAAGTGGTTTTGTTACAGAGATGGACTGGGCCACAGTAGCATGAAGGTTGAGTTTACGGCCTGACCTCTTTGTTTGGCAAGCTGAAGAGGAACTCTCGATCAAAGCGTCCCGGTCTTCGTAAAGCAGGATCTACAGAATCCAGTCTGTTGGTGGCTCCGATTACCACAATCTCTCCTCTGTTGTCTAAGCCGTCCATAAGTGCCAGAAGTGTTGATACAATAGAGCTAAAAGAAAAAGAGCATTTTCATTCACTGGTTTAGTAAATTCCGTTACGTTCTAGATGACCTTCTCCGATGATCGCTCAGAAAGGACAAGCTTTTCTTGGTGAGATGCTGGTGAGTGAAAGGCTCGTTTTCGGACATACAAAATTAGGTAAGGCAACACAGGCCTTGTGCTAATAGCAAGCTTAGTGAATTGGCTGCAATTCTTCTTTAAAAATCATCTGAAATTTCGTAGCACTGAATCACTAGTTTTCAGGATAAATGACTGTGTCACGAAAAGTTAAATAGGCTGTGGCCTTCTTTTCACAAAGACCAAGCAGCTTCTATGGCAATACGAAAAATGTAGTACCTATGAATTTGGTCTTGTTTCACTGGACCGCACAGGAGCAAGGCCATCTATCTCATCAAAGAAAATAATTGAAGGTCGCATCTGGTAGGCCTAGAATGAAAACACAGGAATACTGACATAAGTAAACCAGCACTATTTTAAAGAGAAAAAGCACAAAAATGTTATGGTTGGAAAGTCACTGCAATTAGATTTTTCAGACTAGCGCCAGGGGTTTCTACCAATTCAGCTCATGGAGTAAGTGGCACGAGTAACAGAGGACAGCAGCCTATGTCAGCCCACTGAGACTGGGTGACAGGAAACAAACCCTGCCAGTCGTTTTTGCAGCGATTTGGCAACCACCGAGAACGGAGCCAGGACTCCATTCAATTACAGGTTCTGGAAGCAAGCTTCCCTTATGAATTGAAACGACCACGCTTTCAGCCTGCATCTGTTTCTCTCTGATCTAAAGCCGCCATCTCTTGCCTCTTGCAACCCTTTCTGTGGCTGATTTGGTTTTGGGGTGGGTTTGGTTTTTGTTTTGGTTTTTTGGGGGGGGGGGGCAGGCTTTGCTTTGCGAGGTTTTCTCGTTTGTTTCATTAATCTTTCCCAATACATCTCAAGATTTCAAGCCCCTAAGAACCCACTTCAGTGGCAGAAACTGACAAAACATGAAAAGGAGTGAGTTCTTCTTAAAAATACTGACCACAGAAAATGACAGTTACAACTCAGACAGAACACGGCACATTTCAACCTTACCTGATCGAATAATAAACGAAGCTGTCGTTCAGATTCCCCTGCCCATTTACTCAGGCAGTCGGCACCTTTTCTCATAAAAAAGGCTATTCTCGTGTCACCTTGGCTACATTCATTAGCAAGTGCACGAGCAACCAGGGTCTTGCCAGTCCCCGGTGGACCATAGAATAGACAGCCTCTGCAATTACAAAAAAAAAAGTACCTATTACAGCCCCATCCCAAAACCACGCAGCTCTTCTCTCCTAACCAAAACGCTTCATGTATAACATAGCAGTAACAGCTGAAGTGTGAGAAAAGTCAAAACAGATGGAATTTTTGTGTTCCTACACAATTCAACGAGACAGTAAACAGAATGAATAAAGAGGATAACACAGATGTACAAAAACGTGAGAAAAGATCCTCGTGTCCCAGAAGGACACTTCCAAAATTGCTGACAAGCAAACAGGGGTGGTTACAGCACTGGGGAGCCAAAGGAGAACAAAACTCAGCGCAGAATCTGAGGCTGGGCTAACTGATGAATCACCAGTTCATTCTTCAACGATGCACTGCATATTCATTCTCGCTTTCACAAAAGGCAAGTTTTAATAGGAAAGCATTTCATTTGCCCTTAAAAAGCTTTCAGTTACTGGATTTGGTCTCCCAGACCATCCCTTGAGGATGATAAATGAGGAGGAAGTCTGAAGCTGGGAGGGTATTCTGCATTTCCAGATAAATAGAGCCATCAACTCAAAAAGCCAACACACTGCTCTTTCAAAAACAGATTCAATCAATAACGAAGCAAAATGCCACAAGATTTTCTTTTCATTATTTGCAATACTTTTAAAGTCACTGAAAGCAAATCATTTAAAGTCATATTTCAAAATACCGTGATTGAGTTTTGCTGACCGAGAATACATAAAACTAACCATGAAATCTCTAGTAATTGCACTTCATAACGCAGAACTAATTTAGCTGTGTAGGAAGTGGACAGATTCTGATTTTATCCCCAGCACAGCAAACACTTGCAAGGTTGTAGCTACAAGTCCTATCAATTGTAAAATTGATACCTGAGGACTGGGAAAAAGAGTTGGAGGGAGAGACAACTGGGCTTCCAAGCAACAAATGACAGCTGACTACCAGTAGATGATTCTGTCCTGCTTATAAACTAACCAAGTTGACTGGTACAGAGAACCCAAAACAAAAACACCCCAACCCCAGCTTTTTCAAGGCAAGACACTTTTAAAGTATATTCTCACCACACAGTAAATCTTTGAACCTACGTATCTTCTGCATTCCATTCATTTTTAAGAAATAACTTTTTACTAGTGCTGAAAAACCCCATCAACAATGATGATAATTTTGAAGCATGGCAACATATTGATACCTCAGTTGAACGTTCTCCTGAAAATGGGTGAATTAGAACTCACGGTTTGAAACAACATCTGTTACCTTGGGGGCTGAATTTTGAATCTCTCAAAGACTTCTGGGTAAAGCAATGGGAAAATGACCATCTCTTTTAAGGCTGAAATGTGCTCAGAAAGACCACCCACACCATCAAATCGTACCTAAAGAGAAATTCAACAGAACACAATTTATATGTTAAACAAAGCCGCAACCTTGGTAAGGCTCCATCAGAAATTACATGTCAGCACAAAGGAAATGCTCTGGGCAATTGTCAGATCACTTGAGAGAAAACCGTAAGCCAAGGCCGTTGTAGGCAGCACGTTATTGAACACTTCCATGAACAGTGGGGATATCTCACTGACACCATAAACTAAAAATGCTTACGGAGCAATCTATTTGCATTGGATCAACATCAGCCAGACTTGCTCCAATTTTCATCCGATCCTTGTGAATCCTCTTCACCTCATCTTTCTGAAAGTTTACTGGAAGACACCTGATTTGAATGAAGGAGAAAAATGCTTTCTGAGTTAAGATGCAGCTAGAAGATTTTTGGGTTTGGTAGTTAGGCAGTTAGGCAGGTGTAAACTCCTCCATGTAACTCCTCCCTCCCTCCTGTCCAATGCCATTCACCTTCTTAAAGCTCGGCTGCGCTTCCTACGCCTCTCAAAATGCTCTTCATCATCAGAGGAGGAAGAGGATGTGGAATCACTGATGTGGACTGCATGTTTCCGTCTGCAAACATTTACACAAACAAGTACAAAAATTAAAGTACACACTAAGTAATATCAAAATTTAAGTCAATTCTATCTCAGAATTTACTCTGAGGTCTTGTAGTTTCCAGATCATTGTATTCCTTATGAGTCTGATTTCAAAGTACTTTACACAGTTTTCCTTGGGACAGCAAAATTTAATTTTTCTTAGGGAGGTAAAGCGTTTAACTATTCTGCAAGGAAATTTCATAAACAAATGACTCAATTTGGCCAATCTCTCTCTCTCACACACACACAAATCAAGTTTCACTTAGCACTGTGTATCCACTCTGGGAAACATAAACCTTTTTAACTGATTTCAAAATTTGGCTTCAAGCCCCCTTCCTTCTGCTACTGCTTTCAAGAATGCGAGCCAAAGTGCTCACATCGAGCAAGAGATGGCATTCTCCATGCTCTAACCGCTTACAGGATCCAACCCCCTTTGTCATTACTGTTGCAATTTATCGTTTATAGTTTCATTTAGCACCTTGTCTGTTTAAGGACAGTTTCATACAGAGACATTAACTGATTCCAAGAGAAACAAGATTCGGTATTGGAGTGATCAAAAAAAATCCACTAAAACTTCCATACAGGCTCTCACCCTCACTAAATTAGGTCAGTTTTACAAAACTAATTTGTATCCTTCAGGATTAAATACTTCAAGATTTTCAGAGGGACAGTCTGGCTTCAATTCTAGAATAAAAGAATTTCAGTGACACAGTCTCAGCCACAACCTCCATAAGCACTTTATCACTGATTATACTGCATTTTGAAAAATCTAATGGCCAAAACAAAGTATAGTCTTCCCCCTGCAATATTTGTTTTCTTTATACCCTCGGACTACCACAGCAATCATTGTACTATTAATCTGTAATCACCACCAGTCTGAAAACCCTTGAAAGCATTGTTCAGTAGCGTGACTGACAGCACTACTGAGAATTAAGAACACCACTAACCACGCACCAACCTGTTATTTTTTTTGCAGGAAGGGACTTGTGCCTGAGCTCTGTTTATCTCTGAGTATCTCCGTCTGGCAGGTGAAGACCGGCCTGAAAAATACATCTTATGTTGTTTCGGTTCTGTTGAAAGCAAAGACTTTAGAGTAACTTTTCAAACAAGTTTAAGAGAAAGCAGGGTAGTGAAAGAGGCAGAAAATGGGATGTGTTTCACCCATCTCTAATTTCAGGGGAAGTTCCAAGTGATTTGGCAGGGGAGGGATTTTGGTTTTAAAGCAGTTCACAGAAAAAGTGAAAAAACACACACCTGCTTTTTAAGGAGAACTGAAAACCACAAGAGTACGATTCTCGAGTCTGTTTAATTACTAGTCTTTCAAGGAAACATAAGTCATTTTTTTGAAGAACAACAAGTAGTATGCCAAATGGCAAAGAGATAGAAATTGCACAGGATACATGCATTTCATAAAATTTACATGCAGAATGAAGGTACGGAATTTATACAGGTTGACCCTGTGTATATCTTTTCGTTCAAAGAAAAATCTCACTTATAGGCAAGAAATTAGTTCTGAAGAGAAAT
>CM067102.1:1828096-1845199 GCA_034008185.1 Gorsachius magnificus | reverse complement strand
AGGTCCAGAGGCAAAGATGGGCAGGAATGGGTTTGTATAGAATATAATGGTATATGTAGTTTAATGAGTGATGAACAATGCAAGACAATCACTTCCACCACACTCTTGGTGAGACTCCAGGACACTGCTGGCTTCCTTTGCTACCAGGTCATGCTGCTGGATCAGGTTTTGCCTTCTGTCCCCCAGCACCACCACGGCCTTTCCCGCAGAGCAACTCTACACTGGGAAGTCCCCAGGCCCTGCCACTGGGTTAGGCTATCCCAGGCACAGGACCTGGCCTTTGTTGTGCTTCTATCTCATCACTTTCCTGACAGGACAGTCCTTCTGCCCATCAGGTTTCCCCTGAAGAGCAGCCCTAGGGCACAGGAAAGCTCCTCCCAATTTAGTGCCAGTGACAAACGTGGTGACGGTGTCCTCCTCTGGGTCATGGATAGAGGTGTTCAACTGCACAGGAGAGTCCCCACTGCTGCCCCACAATGCTCCCACTGGTCTCCATGGAGGGGATGACCCTTACAGCGCTGCTCGCTCAGCCTCATCATCCCACTGGTGTTTTACCCAGCTCTTTGTCTCCCCTTCCAGACTGCCACGGCCTAATGTGGGCACAGGATATCGAGGGAGACCATGCCCAAAGTCTTGCTGAAGTGGAAGTTGATGACATCCACTCTTCTCCCCTGGTGAAGATAAGCAGTGACTTCCTCATGAAGGCAATCAGGTTGGTGAGGCATGATTTACCCTTGGTTAATCCATGCTGGCTGCACTGGGACCCATTCTTCTCTTTAAGGTGCCCAGAAATGTCACCCAAGAGCACTCATTCCCAGTCACACGCGTCACCACAGTGAGCTTGTACAGCCTGGGGTTCGCTGGGGTGCGCTTTTGGCCTCTTTCAAAAACGGGTGCAACAATGTTTTGTCCTCATGTGTAACAGACCTCTACAAAATCCATGACACTTCAAGAGGTATATTCCAAAGAAATATCCGTCTTCCAGTCGAAGTTCACTACCACTATTCTGTCTGATCTACAGTGTGTTTAATTTCTCTAAGCTTTCACGTATTTTCACCTCTCTTGATAGAAAAAACATTGCTTATGTAATTTTTTCCCATGCAGACAGCCTAGGCAAAGGCCCTTTCCATTGTTCTCCTGTTTTTCCTCTCCTTACTCTTTGTTCATTCACATTCCTGTCACCCAGCCAGGTGCTGCTTTGACATCAGGCAGTTAGAAGTTTGCCTGTCTTTTAGCAGTCTAATTGCCTCCTCAGACAACTCTTTAATTGTGCTTCCATCTATCTTTGTTTATCCACCTGCCTAAAATATGTCTCCTAAGCTTCTCCCTTGTCAACAGGCAACCTCATGAGAGGCAGCTCGTACTGAGCATGTGCTTGCAGAGTGAGTTTTGTTGATGGAACTTGGTCATGCTTGGCTTTTTCTTCGCTTGCCAGTAGGAAAACATCCCTCAGTGCCTGTGTGCATTCAGTTCTCTAAGGAGAGCACGGGGGAGATGGTGCAAAGGAGCTGTCACCTGCAGCTGCAGGCTTCAGTGGAGAAGTCTGATGTCAGGCAGAGTGATGGAAGTGCCAGGGGGCTGTTGAGAGCAATGGCCGGATTGGGGAGGTGTGAAGGCAGGTTGTCCCTAGAGTGTCAGACCTGCAGGGACTTCTTCTCCTACCTCTCCAGACCTCCTGAGGAGACCTCCTGAGGCATCATTATCACTTGCGGAATGCTGCTATCCCCTCTTCTCTACACGGAACAGTAATAAAATATACCCTTGAAAATCAGACATCATTTTGAGGAGGTGCACTTTGAAATCTTCCTCTTTCACTACACTGTAAAACCTCTCCAAGGAGCTGCACAAGCCTTGAACACTTGAAGAAAGACAAATGAAGATAATTAAATATTTGGGGCTGGTTTGTATTTTCCGGAGCGCAGGGTGACTTTGGGACTGCGTCCATGGAGCTCAGATACAGAGAAAGGAGATGGAAGAAACCTCTGAGGAAGTCCAAGTCAGAAGCCAAACTCAAAGTGCCTTGAAGCATTAATGGGTCCCAGTGAGGGCCATTACTGACAGAGCCTCCCCAGGGACTCGTTAGAGCAGCTCATTGGAGGCCATGATTGCAGGGAGGCAAAGGCACTGTGCAAGTGGCTGTAACACTGTCAAATCCTTGGTTGGTTTTAGGCAGCAGAAAGGCCAAGGCCTGACCAACAGGCCCTGCGAAGGCAGATCCTGTCCCCCCTGCATGGCTCAGGGCTCTTTGTGGGGGCAGTGGGCTGTGAGGGTGAGCAAGGCCAAGTTCAGGAAAACCGTACAGCCCGTCCTGGTTTGGCCAAGAAGGGATGAGGAGGACACCAAGAGCAGAGCCTCCAAATCCAGTTTCTCCTGGTAGGCCTCAGTGGCAGATGCAACCAAGGACAAAGACCTTGGTCTTGTGTGGCCTTTCAGAGCTCTTGGCCATCGTGACTGCAGGCTGTCCCACACTGTCCCATGCCTGCAGCTCTTTCCTTTCAGGCTGTAGACACCCATCTTGCTTTCCCACCTGGCTCTCACACCAGCATTTCTATACCTTCCCTGATGTCTCTTCACCTATGGCTGGCTGTTCCTTGAAACATAAAGCCATGGGCTGAGGCAGACTCACTCTGAGTGACCTCTTCCACCACCAGGATACCTTCTGAGTGAGACTGCTTTTTCATGCTCTCCAGTCTAAACCTTCCAAGCTGCACTTTATGGATGCTTTACTCACTTCCCACTACCAGGAAAAGTTCCATCATCTCTGAAACCAGCCTTCAAGGAACTGCCAGCTACTACTATAGAGCCCTGACCTTCCACTTCAAAAGGTACAGAATCCCAGATCTTCAGCTTCTCTATACTGGACTCAAACCTAATTTTGACAGATCTCCTCTAGAACCTCTCCACTTCTCCCCATTCCTCCAGAATGGGGAGCCACACATGCAGACACACCAGTCCAGATGTGGCCATGCCACTGCTTAGTCAAGGGGGATGATAACTCCCTCTCATGGCTGGCCATGCTCCCCCTCATGCAGCCCAGTGTGCAGCTGCCCTGATTCATAGTGAGCATGCACCACTGGCTCATAGGGCATTCCTCTTCATACCCAGGCCCTTCTCCTCAGGGCCACTCCTGAGCCGCTCAGGTCCCAGCCTGGCCTCATTTTTTGGATTATTCTGCCCTCACTACAGGATTGGCCACTTCTCCTTGTAAAACTTTGTGAGGTTTCTGCTGACCAAAGCCACTGTTTTCCAAGGTCCCCCTGGAGTGAAGCTCTGTTTGGAGAGCTGTTAATATGCGCGTATGCAGCAAAGGTGGCCATTGGCATCGTGGGCTGCATTAGGAAGAACACTGCCAGCAGGTGGGTGGAGGTCACCCTTCCTCTCTGCTTAGCGCTTCTACAATCTGTCTTGCTCACTTCCAGCAGGGTTTTCTACCCTACCACCTCACTCACACTGCAGCCCAAGCTGCCCTCCACATCTTCTGCAAGTCCTGCCTTGTCTGTTTGTGAAACTCATATCCAGGAGAACATTACCCCATGTCAGATCAGGGATCACCTGCCACCTTCCCTTCTACCAAGGCCTTCTAGCAGAGGCCCATATCCTTCAAAGTCCCCTGTGACTACTAAGACCTAAAACTGTGTTCCTTCCTCCAGCCATCTAAGGAAGACCTCATCCTCTTCCTCACCTTCCTCAGCTGATGTAGTGATCCTGACCAGATGTCATGGAGGAGTTAGTGATACATGGAACAGTAAAGCTGAGTAGACCCAGACCTGCACTGTGCTGTGCTCCATGTAGAGCTTGGCCTTCTGGCTGTACTGTGCTGAGCATACTCCTGGGTTGCAGGATACACTTCTTTGTAACAGAGAAGTTTGAAGGAAGATCCCACCTGTTACAGGCAATTAGGCCATCTGCATGTCCTCCCCTTTATCAAAAATGGCAGAAAAACACTCCCATGTGACTCCCATCCTCTTTGTGCGGCGGTAGAAATGATAACTGAAATTGTTTTCCTTATAAGAAAACCTTGACAGAGCTCCCAGGAGCAAAATGGGATAACACTTCAATGGCTGGGGTCTGCACAGCTGGCTGCAGCATGATCAAAGGCTCTTGGTGCAAAGCAGCATCCAAGTCTCCTGCTGGCCTATCAGGGATTCTGGTAGACGTGACCTCACAGCTGTGTTCTTCCTCCTGGCCCGTGAGATCCTGAGGCACAGCTGACCTCACCATAGCACCCCCACCCATCTCCTCCTTGTGGGAGGTAAAGGTGAGGAGGTTAGAGTGTGGGTATGAGGGCTTTAGGGTTTAGGTGTCAAGGTTGGGGTTAAGGGATTGGAGCTCTCCTTTCAGGGTTAGGGATTAGGCAGAGGCTTAGGAAGAGGGTTTGGTGTTCTGCTGAGGGTGTCTGGTTTATTTTTAGGCTGTGGGCCAGCTTTGTGGGTTACAGTTTTTCTTGGGGCTTGGGTCAGAGCTAGGATTGAAGCCAGAATCTAGCAATGCCCTCATATCATCCCTTTTCTTGAGATGACCAGACCTTTATGGGACATACAACGGCACAGCACCATGGTCCTCCAAGTGCCAGACCCCAACCAATACACAGAGACACCAAGGGCACAGCCGTACAATTACAGTTCTTCTGCAGCCAGACCCAGAGAGGGCTCACCACGCCAAGGCCAAAGCTGGGAAGCTGCTGGGGACTCCCTTCTCTTGATGTGTGATCTTTGCCAGGAATGGGATTCATCCTGCCTAATCTTAAGGGTTGGACTAAGTCGCCCAAACAAAATGATCTCCATTGATGAGGCTGTTTACCAAAGCCCTCCTATGTGGGACTATGAGAGGCTTTTCTGTGGAGCTGCAACCCAGGTGGGCAGTCCCTAAACTCTGTCACTGCAAGGCGTTCATGACCCCTAGGGGCAGGGCTTTGGACTGGTCCTTCTTGGGTGGTGTGAGGTTCCTGTTGGCACATCCCTCCAGCCTGTGTGTTCTTGGAAAATAAAGTGTTTTGAGGGATGGTGTTCAAAGTCTCGCTGCAGTCCTGGTAAATGACACTGCCCTCCCCTCAGCCACAGATGCAGCCCTTTTGTCATGGGAAGAAAAGAGGATGATCAGACATGGTCAGCCCTGGGTTCATCCAGTCATCCTCTCTTTCACAAACCCAAAAATGCAATCCACGAGGACACACTCTGGGATATATTCGTCATCCAGCTCCATTTGAGGCATTATGTAGGCCATGGGGAAAGATCAAGCAGGGCCAGTGGGCCTTGAATACCTGGCAGATTGATGACATGGGCGAGGGGTGGCAATAGGGATTCCCTGCTGTGGATGCAGGGTGAGGGCTGGTTTTTGCTAAACCCACCAAATATGCTAATTAACATAACCCAGCTGAAGCACTAGAACAACTCATTCCTCAACACAGACCTCCTCCCCAAATGCAAAGTGACCAAGGAACACACTTTAGTGGACAGAATGGCCAAGACTGGGCTCAAAGGCTGGGGATAGATTGGATATTCCACATTGGCTACCAATCCCCAAGCTAAGAGCTTGATTGAAAGAATGAATGGGCTGTGGGAGGAACAATTAAAGAAGCTGACAAGGGCTAAAACTTTGCAACTCTGGACTTCCCATCTTTTTGTTAAATAGCTGGAATATTCATAATCAAACAGCCTATGATCATATGACAACACCTCCAGAACAAATCATGGTGAGGAATGACATCCTTCCAGATGGTATCTCTCCCACACTATTAACTGCAGGGAAAATGGAACTGTTTACACCGATGGATTGTGTGGTGAGACTGCAACCCATCAGTCTAGACGTGAAGATTCATATAATAACCCCTGAGAATGCTGAATCATTCCGTACCCCAACTGCTCCTCTTATTTTACATCTTCTATTGATAGCAGATGCTTGAGTTCTTGTAGTTCAGGTGTCTTTGACCAATACCTGTGCCTTATCTAGAGGAGATAGCGTTGGAGTGGTGTTACTGGTGTTGTGAACCCAATGTTGAAGTTCAGTCTGAAAAGCGCAAGCCCTAGCTCTGCCATCTCTGTGGGCAGTTGCCCTATACCAGGTTATCAAACCTGGAGTCATATTGACTGAAGGAGCTGGAGCAAGGGCATATATATTACTGGAAGGAGATGACACTCCCGTTTGCCTCCCCTATCCCAGGCTGGCTCATCGTGCTTTGTAGTTCTTGTGCTACAAGCACATGCCCTGGATACCTTTCCCCAAGATCAACATGTAAATACTTAGATTTGGTTTGCCTCTGCTTTAAAAGACTCATCTGTGGTTTGTGTTGAGGGAGGGTTAACAGCTGCAGATCTCTTGACGTGTTCCATTGGCGTGCCAGCCCCAGGAGCTGTGTTACAGCCTTGTACTATGCTAAGTGATTTTGATATTCATGTTTCTCATTGTGATTTTTTCTGAGTCGGTAACAGCTGTACCCCAATAAATGTTACCAAATCGCTTGGTGGTGGACCATCTCCTCCATTGACACCCTAAATGCTGCTTTGATTTTGAAGGTGTGTGTTGCTTCAATATAACTGATGAATCAGCCAGAGTAGAGGATGACAGTCACCATCTCCAGGACTTCAGGCATCACATGAAACAATCTCCTGGTGGTGCCCGGCTGGCTGAGTGGTTTAATTCCCTGACAGGATGAGTGGGGCACCTGATTCACAGCATTGTTTTAGGGATATGTGTATTCCTTTTCCTAGATGTGTCTGTTCCGTGCATCTCTAAATTACCCCATGCTACACCCTGCAGGCCCAAATGGACACCTCCAGCTTTGCCAGCCCCAGCAGAAGTGGTGTCTTGAGCGAGGGGGTGGAATGTGGGAAAACAACAGAAAATTGGTGAGGAGGATTGTAAACACGCTCAAGTGACCTGCAGCTGGGGTGTAGAAAACCACACATCTCATACTAAGTGTTGTTTAGTCTTGTGTGCCTGCCCAGTAGAACATCTGTGTTTAGATAACATAGACCTGTGATAGACTCCTACAGGCACCGTACTGAACATGCTTGAGATTCCTGCCCTGCTGTGGGAAAGATCAAGGCACAGCGGTAACCTACGCCTGCGTGAATCCCTGATAAACAGGCAAAACCAGCAGGCTTGGTGATCCTCTAACATGGACCAAGGTCCACAGTGCCTGCGTCCCCACTTGTGTGCTTTGGCTGGGGTGCTGCTTTAGTGATCCCCTGGTTGGGCAGGTAATGAAAATAAATTTATTTGTTGTGTTTCCTCCATGGTTTTGTGGTTGCTCCTGTGGCCTGCCTGTGTTGGCTCACAAAGTGCCCTGTCCCCCTTTGGTTCCTCCTACTTGAGACAGCCACCTCCAGGGTTTTGAAACCTACCCAGGTCTCTCCGCATCCCTTGTGGGTTTCCGCAGACATCCCTGCTCTGGGGTCTGCCAGGGTCTGGACAAGGAGAGAGGTTCATTATTGCAGCCCAGCAGCAGGAGGGAAATGGCCATGCAGCAAAATGCACCCATAAACCTGTGGAGATCAGTCACTGCAGGAGGTGGCCAATTCGTGAGGCCACCAGTGAAAGCTTACTCCAGTCCCATTCCCTAAACACATCGCCCCATGCCCTCCTCCCCTCAGCCCATGGAGAACCCCAGCACAGCAGCACAGCTTTATGGGGATGTGATAAATGACTGAGTCCCAAATAGGGTTGCAATCAAAGTTTACAATTTATTAAGCGAATAGAGGCAAGCAAACAGCACTGGGTGCGCCGGGAGTCTCCGCTCCACCAAGACACACACTGTACAGTTCCTGTTTCTGGTTTATATATCTTCCAGGAATAGGCGTCTCTTAAACTTGTCTTGCTTCGGTTAGCAACAATCTCTTGCTTTGGTTAGCGACAATCTCTTTCTTTGATTAGCAATAATCTCTTGCTTCAGTTAGCAATAATCTCTTGCTTCGGTTAGCAATAAAACCGGTTTAAGCTGATATGCTGGAATGCCTGTCAGGCGAACGTTGCAAGATATAGGGACTATATACATTCAGTTCCTGTTTTTCTTAGGCTTGTGGTTATACAAGGGTATGTAAGACAGAAGGTCACATTTCATCATGCAGCCCTAGCATTGTTCCATATTGATATGAACCAGACGGACACATTTCACAATCCCCCATTTTCTTTTTCATGGTATTGATTCGTGTTTTTCATTTCCAATCAAGTTAACACTTGCCGAATCAGACGGACACATTTCACAGGGGGCAATTTCTACATTATGTTCCTGACCTCAGCTTTGGAAGAAGAGACAAACCTCCAAGAAAGTGGAACTACTTGACCCCTCTTTTATTACAGAGATGTGACAGGGGAGGCCAGCTGTGCCACAGTGCCAGGCACATGTGCAAAGACCTCTGCATCAGACAATGGTTCATGCTTCTGAAGAAGAGTCGATGCCATTGCACCTGGACCAATAAGGTTATCACAGATAAAATACCAAAAGCACAGGAGGTTTCACAGATACATTGGAAATCATTTGTGAAGAGATGGGATCAGATTATTGCTGCTGAGAGATCCTGATGGAATCAGCTTCTTGACTGTGTCTTTGAGCTCCTGGTTCCTCATACTGTAGATGAGGGGGTTCACTGCTGGAGGTACCACCGAGTACAGAACAGACACCACCAGATCCAGGGATGGGGAAGAGATGGAGCGGGGCTTCAGGTGAGCAAACACTGCACTGCTGAGAAACAGGGAGACCACGGCCAGGTGAGGGAGGCACATGGAAAAGGCTTTGTGCTGTCCCTGCTGAGAGGGGATCCTCATCACAGCCCAGAAGATCTGCACATAGGACACCACAATGAAAACAAAACACCCAAATGATACTAATAAAGTAACCAGAATAAGTCCAAGCTCCCTGAGGTAGGCATGTGAGCAGGAGAGCTTGATGATCTGGGGGATTTCACAGTAGAACTGATGCAGAATATTGCCCTTGCAGAGGGGTATGAAAAATGTAGTGACAGTGTTCAGGACAGCATTGATGAACCCACAGCCCCAGGCAGCTGCTGCCATGTGGACACAAGCTCTGCTGCCCAGAAGGGTCCCATAGTGCAGGGGTTTGCAGATGGCAACGTAGCGGTCATAGGCCATGACAGTGAGAAGGGAATACTCTGCTGACATCAAAAAGACAAACAGAAAGAGCTCAGAAACACATCCAGAATAGGAGATGGCCCTGGTGTCCCAGAGGGAATTGGCCATGGACTTGGGAACAGTGGTGGTGATGGAGGCCAGATCCAGGAGGGAGAGGTTGAGGAGGAAGAAGTACATGGGGGTGTGGAGGCGGTGGTTGCAGACTATGGCAGTGATGATGAGGCTGTTGCCCAGGAGGGCAGCCAGGTAGATGCCCAGGAAGACCAGAAGTGCAAGAGCTGCAGCTCCCGTGTGTCTGTGAATGCCAGGAGGAGGAACTGGGTGATGGAGCTGCTGTTGGACATCTGCTGCCTCTGGGCATTGGGACCTGTTCTTAGAGGAAGAGACAATGAAGTGTTAGTGGAGAACTCTCTGAGGAAAAAAAAGAACTTTCACCAAGAATTTCACCATGCTACACTCCTTGCTCCCCATTCCTTTTCCAGGACACCTTCCCTCAGCTCCATGGCTGCAGCTCTGGCTTGTGCTGGCCGAGTGTTTTTTGAGGAGCAGGGCCTCTGCCCCTTGGCTCCTGAGGAGTCAGTCCTGATCTGTAACAGTGAGTTCAGGGGAATGGTGGGGGCAGGAGGAAGTCCTGGCTTTTGACTTTGTCAAACTGCTCCTAACGCAGAAGGGCCTGTCAGCATCTGCAATCTCTATAGGGATGGCAGAAAGCAGTTGAAGAGGCTTATTTTTTTTAAAGCTGCTCCCACCTTACCTGCAGGCTTTTCTTGGATGTCAGAAACCCTCAGCATTTCTGCTGGACTCAGGGAGAACAGAGACAGTCCTGTGAGGACAAATGGATTGTCTGTGGCTTAGTGCAGAGTAAGGGCATCTGGTCTGCCCCTCTGTCTTGTTCCCAGCTGCGGTGGTCTGGTTCTTCATGAGATGGAGGGTGATCACACTTTTGTGTTACCCAGAAAAACAAGCAGACACTACTGAGAACAGAGAGATCAAGTGCAGACAGCTAAATGTCTCACGCTCTCTCATGGTCTGAGCACACAACTTCAAGCCAAGGACACACATGGCTCAATTCACAAACCTAACATCCTTTTCTCCATAGAGAAGATTTTCTTGGAGAAAAGGTTTTCTTTTTCATGGGGAAAACATTTTCTCCATCTCTGCACGTCTCTATAGGGTGTTCACATAACAAAAGGGTGTGATGGGACAGTTTTGATTTCTGGAGGGCAAGAAAGAGCTTGGAAGGAAACCCCAAATAGATATCCAAGTGCCCTAAAGACATCATCAGATTAAGGAAAAACCAGCTTATTCTCCAGCCCCACAAGATAACAATAGCAAAACCACAGACCAGTAGAGGAACAAGGGAAATACAGTGAGCTTAGAGGGGCCAGGGCAGAGGCAGGCGGGCCCTCAGGCAGCGTTACCCTGTCCCAGCTCTGCACGCCACCTCCCAGGCACCACCATTGCCGGGCAGCTGCAATGTCAGTCCCTGGGCCTCTGCAGAGAGAAATGGCCACGGGGCTGGAGAGCTGCCCGACGGCTCTGCTGTAGCTCTGGCTGCAGAGGAGCTTGTTCCCACCTTGGAGCCCCCAGCCCTGAGGGCAGAGGCTTTGCTGGCTGGGAGAGGAGGCGAGGGGGCTTGCTCAGAGGAAGGGCTCAGCATTGGAAGGGATCATCCTCAGATTTCTGAATTCTCCCTCCCACAACATTTTTGTGTTTAGCTTCCTCTCATTCCCTGATCATAGCCCTGCTGCCTGGAGATTCTCACCCTGGGAGGTGTTTCCCTGTCCCATGTCTTTTCACTGTAAGTGCTCACAGACCCCATCCCAACCTTTGTGCACTCAGCTTGGCCCTCCAGAAACCTGCCTGTTTGCAGGGCACTGGCTGTGTGTTTGGTCCAAACAGGACAGATGGAAACAAACAGTTTGCAGATGGAAAATTTCAGAGTTTAAGAACCCTGACAGGTCCAGCAGAGGTGATGCTGGTGCTGGCCATAGGAAGAAGAGTGGCTGAGGGCTCTTTACCAGGCTCTCTTAAGTCATATTGAGCACTCAAAGTTGCAGTTCAGGAGTCTCAGTGACTTGCTAAAATGTCAGAGTTCATTTTCAATTTATCCTTTTACCTCCCCCTCACTACCCTCTTGAAAAGTAAATGCAAAGGCAGAATCAGGCAAGATCCTTATCTTTATAGTAATCCCTGCCTTGATCTTCTCCTTCAGACATCCCCTTGGAAATGTCCTGGGGGTGATGTGGAGCTGTGAGCAGCCCTAACACACAGAGCACCCTCTCAACAGCAGAAGGACCCTGCCTTGCTGGGGGTCACTCCTTCCACACACAGCTTCTCCCCATAGAACCCTGGGGAGCTCCCGGAGCAGGCTGAGTGCTGACCCTGGCAGGCGGCAGAGTCCCTGCCCCAGCACACAGCCCCCTGGTCAGGGACCCTGCTGGGAAGGACACCCTGGGCACCCCTGCCTGCACACCCACCTTCACACCGTGCAGCCCTCCCTGGGAGAAGGTAACCATCATGCCCTATCCCTCTGATGGTAGCAGCAGCGAGTCCCTGCTTGTAGCACGTCCTCTCCTCTGCACCAGAGAAACTCAGAGTTTTACTTACAGACACCATCAGCTGTGGGATGTGCCAGCTTTAGGACACCTCCAATGGAAACTGAGAGCCTTGTCCTGCAGCCAGAGATTTACCATGGTAAGGGCTGTGATGAATACTGAGATGTCAGCCACTGAGCTCTCAGAATCCTCCCATTCCAGGCTGCCTTTAACCTCTCTCTGCCTCACTGCTCTCCCCTCGCTGCCTGCAGGCAGTGCCCTCAGCCCTGCTGCGCTTTGCAGAGGAGCTGCTCCTGGGCAGAGCTCTATCTCGGCAGTGCTGCCCACTTGCCGTGAGCTCTCTCCTTCCCAGGAGCCCAGCCCAGCTCAGCAGCAGAGGACCAGCCCAAGGCAGCACTTGCTCTGCCCCCTCTTGGGCTCCCTCCAGGTCCCTGGGGCTCCAGGGGAACCTGCTGTGATACAGGCTGAAGAAATCACTGATGTTCCATCCCTCAGCTGAGACACTTCTTCCCAACACTGTAATTTCACCTGTGAGGAAAAGATTTGTGCATGAGAATGACCTTTCCTTGTCCCATCATTAGATAAAAGAACCAGAGAGTTACAAGGAGAGATCTCCTTTACCCCTGCTGAGGGAATCGATGCAGATGAGTCAATCAAGGCATCTCATTTGTAGGTTTTTAGTCCTGGGGCAAGAAGGGGACTCAGCTCCCTCCTGTGCACAACATGAACCCACAGGAGGTGGGATTCCTCTTGCCTCAGTTGGCCAGGCGTGCACAAAATAGACACGTGCCTGTGAGCTCCTTGTCTCAGCTCCCATGCCGAATGGATGGAGGATGGATGGAGGGCAGGGCTGGGCTGTTCAGACACAATACCTGGTGACATTTCAGGTGTCAGGGCTGGTTGAAGATATGTGCAGGCAACTGCAAGCTCTAATGGAGCAGTTCATAGAGACAGGCCAATGTCACGGGGAATCCTTTTAGAGGCTGCTGGGAATTTTCTTTGCCAGACAGAAATGGCAGCTAATGCTCAACTTAGGGCAACTGAGCCTGTCCCCACTCATGATGTTCAGGGCAGCCTTTAGAGTTATTCATCTGAACAACTGGAGTCATGTGCCACAGGGAGAGCTCAGGCTCGCTCTTCCTCTTCTCCACCAGCTGTATTCACTGGGTCTTCAGTCACTGCATTGGTAGTTGCCTCACATTCACCCCCACATTGCCTTACAGAATTCAGCATGTCTACTCAATGTAATTTTTCAATGCAGACCCCTAGAGCTGCATAAGATGCCAAAGCTTGCAGAGACAGCACAGGACCAGTGACAAGTGGTGTTCCTCAGGCCTCGATATCGGAACTTGCGCTGTTTAAGATCTTTGTCAGTGAAGTGGACAGTGGGATTGAGTGCACCTTCAACAAGTTTGCTGATGACACCAAGCTGTGTGGTGTGGTCGACCCCTGGAGGAAAGGGATGCTGTCCAGATGTAACTTGCTGCTCGTCCATGTGGGTGCCGATGAAGTAGCAGTAAGTAGCCCGAGGGTGATCAAAAAAGAATTCAAAGCCCTGGGGCGGTTAGTGAAGGAATCTGGAGTGCAGGTTATTTTTTCCTCACTCCTCCCAGTGGTGGGCAGGGACACGGGACAATACAAGCAGACTCAATCTATTAACATGTGGCTTCGCGAATGGTGTCGCCACCACAACTTTGGGTTCTTTGACCACAGGATGGTCTACACGGCACCGGGCTTGCTGGCATCAAATGGGAGCCAGCTTTCTCAAAGGGGAAAGAGGGTCTTTGCCCAGGAGCTTGGGGGACTCATTGACAGGGCTTTAAACTAGATGCGAAGGGGGAGGGGGAACGTATTGGGCTTGCCAGTGACAGGCTAGGGGATGAAACGCAAGGGTTAGAGGGACTGGAGGCTAGTATGAGCTTTCAACCTGTTGCCCAGCAGTGTGATAGGGGCACTGCAGAGAAGTTGAAGTCTGGCGGACGTGAGCCAGAGGCTCCTGAGGTAGTAGGAGCCAACAAGGAAATGCCCATGAAACACCTCAAGGGAAATGAGGGGGGTTCTGCTATGAAGGTGACAAGGCCGACAGCTCAGATGAAATGCCTCTATACAAACACACGCAGCATGGGAAACAAACAGGAGGAGTTGGAAGCTATCGTGCTGCTAGAAAGCTCCGACTTGATTGCCATTACGGAAACTTGGTGGGATGAATCCCACGACTGGAATGTAGCTCTTGATGGCTACAGACTGTTCAGAACGGAGAGGCGAGGAAGGAGGGGCGGAGGTGTTGCCATTTACATCAAGAAATCATTAGAGTGTGAAGAGCTGACCCTGAAGAATAGCCATGAGCAGGTCGAAAGTTTATGGGTAAGAATCAGAGAGAGAGGCAACAAAGGGAACCCGGTGGCTGGTGTCTACTACAGGCCGCCAGATTCTTCCTCCAACTCCAGGAGGCTTCGTGCTCGCAGGCTCTCGTCCTACTGGGGGACTTCAACCACCCTGACATCTTCTGGAAAACCAACAGGGCAAGCTGTAGACAATCCAGCAGGTTTCTCGAATGCATTGAGGACAACTTCTTAAGCCAGGTAATAGACACCCCTACCCGAGGGGATGCGATACTGGACCTGCTGGTCACCAATGTAAGCGAGCTCGTCGGAAATGTCAAGATCGGAGGCAGCCTAGGCTGCAGTGATCATGCGCTGGTAGAGCTCACGCTCCAGAGGGAAATGGGAAGAATGAAGAGTATAGTCAGGACCCTGAATTTTAGAAAACCAAACTTCCAGCTCCTCAAGGAGATAGTCAGAAGGACTCCCTGGGAAACGGTCCTCAGGGACAGGGGAATAGAACAGAGCTGGCAGACCTTTAAGGATGTGTTCCACATAGCACAAAAGCTCTCGATCCCAAGGTGTAAGAAATTGGGAAAGAAGGGAAGAGACCGGCATGGCTGAGATCAGAGATGCTGGTCAAACTAAGGAGGAAGAGGGAACTGCACAGGCAGTGGAAGCAGGGACAGGCATCCTGGGAAGAGTATAGGGATGCGGTCCGGTTGTGTAGGAATGGGGTCAGGAAGGCCAAGGCTCAGCTGGAGCTAAACTTGGCTAGGGATGCAAAGAATGACAAGAAGGGTTTCTACAGGTATATCAGCCGGAAAAGGATGGTTAAAGAGAGTGTACCCCCGCTGATGAGCAAGACTGGCAAGCTGGTAACAGCAGATGAGGAGAAGGCTGAGGTACTCAACAACTGTTTTGCCTCAGTCTTCACTGGGAACCTCTCTCCTCACCCCACCCGAGTTGATGGATGGAATGAGGGGGATCGGGAGGGCAAAACCCTTCCTGCTGTAAGAGAAAATCAGGTTTGTGACCACCTGAGGAACCTGAACGCACATAAGTCCATGGGACCTGATGAGATGCATTGCAGAGTCCTGAGGGAATTGGCCGATGTAGTCACCAAGCCACTCTCCATGATATTTGAAAAGTCATGGCAGTCAGGTGAAGTCCCAAGTGATTGGAGAAAGGGAAATATTGTGCCCCTTTTCAAAAAGGGTAGAAAGGAAGACCCTGGGAACTACCGCCGTGTCAGCCTCACCTCTGTGCCTGGGAAGATCATGGAACAGATCCTCCTAGAAGCTATTCTAAGCCACACGGAGGCCAGAGAGGTAATTCGAGATAGCCAGCATGGCTTCACCAAGGGCAAGTCCTGCCTGACGAACCTAGTGACTTTCTATGATGGTGTGACAACAACAGTGGACAAGGGAAAAGCAATGTATGTCATCTATCTGGACTTCTGCAAGGCATTTGACACGGTGCCCCACAACATCCTTCTCTCTAAATTGGGGACATACGGATTTGATGGGTGGACTGTTCGGTGGATAAGGAACTGGCTGGATGGTGGCATCCAGAGGGTGGTGGTAAATGGCTTGATGTCTGGATGGAGACCGGTGACGAGTGGTGTCCCTCAGGGGTCCGTACTGGGACCGGTGCTGTTCAATATATTCATCAATGACTTAGACAGCAAGATCGAATGCACCCTCAGTAAGTTTGCGGATGACACCAAGCTGAGTGGTGCGGTTGACACACCAGAAGGACGGGATGTCATCCAGAAAGACCTGGACAGGCTGGAGAGGTGGGCCTGTGTGAACCTCATGAGGTTCAACAAGGCCAAGTGCAAGGTCATGCACCTGGGTCGGGGTAACCCCCAGTATCAGTACAGGCTGGGGGAAGAAAGGGTTGAGAGCAGCCCTGCCGAGAGGGACTTGGGCGTGCTGGTGGATGAAAAGCTGGACATGAGCCGGAAATGTGCGCTGGCGGCCCAGCAGGCCAACCGTATTCCTGGGCTGCATCAGGAGAAGCGTGGCCAGCAGGTCAAGGGAGGGGACTATGCCCCTCTACTCTGCTCTGGTGAGACCTCACCTGGAGTACTGCGTCCAGCTCTGGAGCCCTCAGCACAAGAAGGACATGGACCTGTTGGAGCGGGTCCAGAGGAGGGCTACAAAAATGATCCGAGGGCTGGAGCACCTCTCTTATGAGGACAGGCTGGGAGAGTTGGGGTTGTTCAGCCTGGAGAAGAGAAGGCTGTGGGGAGACCTGATTACGGCCTTTCAGTATCTAAAGGGGGCCTATAGGAAAGATGGGGATAATCTTTTTAGTAGGGCCAGCTGTGTCAGGACAAGGGGTAATGGTTTTAAACTGAAGCAGGGGAGGTTTAGACTGGATATAAGGAGGAAATTCTTTACAACAAGGGTGGTGAAACACTGGAACAGGTTGCCCAGAGAGGTGGTGGAGGCCCCATCCCTGGGAACATTCAAGGCCAGGTTGGATGGGGCTCTGAGCAACCTGATCTAGTTAGTGGTGTTCCTTCTCAATGCAGGGGGGTTGGACTAGATGACCTCTAGGGGTCCCTTCCAACCCAAAACATTCTATGATTCTATGATTCTATGAACTTGACAGGGTTGAGAGTTGGGCACATGTGAACCTCATGAATTTCAGCAAGATCAAGTGCAAGGTCCTGCACATGGGTCAGGGAAATCCCAAGCACAAACACAGGCTGGGTGGAGAATGGATTGAGTGCAGCACTGTGGAGAAGGACTTGGGGATGTTTGTTGATGAGAAGCTCAACGTGACCTGGCAATGTGTGCTTGCAGCCCAGAAAGTCAACTATACCCTGGGCTGCATCCAGAGCAGTATGACCAGCAGGGCGAGGGAGGTGATCTACTCCACTCTCATGAGACCCCACCTGAAGTACTGTGTTCAGCCTTGGGGCCTCCAGCGTAAGAAGGACATGGACCTGTTGGAATGAGTCCAGAGGAGGACCACAAAGATGATGAGCAGGGTTCATTGTCTCCCAGGAAGAGAGGCTGAGAGAGTTGGGGTTGTTCAGCCTAGGCAAGAGAAGACTTCAGGGAGACCTTATAGCAGCCTCCCAGTACCTGGGGGGCTGCAGAGAGGGAGAGGGATGGTTTACA
>CM067102.1:1808567-1827596 GCA_034008185.1 Gorsachius magnificus | reverse complement strand
CTTCTGCAGTCGAGAGGGTGCTGCTTGGTTCAGGGCTCCTCACAGCTCCATATCACCCCCAGGACATTGCTGAGGGAGTTTTGAAGAGGAAGATCAAGGTGGGGGGTTCCTGAAAGGGAAGGTGTCTCTGCTTTAAGGTTTCTCCTCTTGGTTATCTGGGTGGGCAGCGTGTGAGCTGTGAATTTATTTCTCTGTTCTGAAGAAGGCACGGATACCGCACATCCCATTAGGACTTTTCTGAGATTCCCCTGAGACCCTGCACACACAGAGATGCCCCTTGGCCCCCGCCAGTGTTGTCTACCTTCCATAAATGCCCCCGGGAATGAAAGAGGCAGTAAAACAAAATAAAGAGCCAACACTGTTCCACAGGCAAATGGACAGAGAGTGAATACACTGTCAAGTCCATCCCGAGTTGATTCAGTCACAGCTCACGCCTTGTTCTTATTTACCCATGGCTGTAGGGCAGGACTGACTCCCCCAGAGCCCACTGCAGAGTCCTGTCCTCCCAGTGGCACCCTCAGCCCCCACAACCCAGCGCTTGTGCAAGGGAGCTGCTCAAATCTCTCTGAAGAGGGAGAGGGAGTTTGGGAGCTTAAATGAAAAAAGGCTTTGCTTTTGCTCAGAGATGCCTGCCCTGATTTGTCCCTGCCTTTTCCTCCTTGGACAGGTCCCCTTGCCTGGAGGCAGCAAATGTCCAACAGCAGCTCCATCACCCAGTTCCTCCTCCTGGCGTTTGCAGACACGCGGGAGCTGCAGCTCCTGCACTTCTGGCTCTTCCTGGGCATCTACCTGGCTGCCCTCCTGGGCAACGGCCTCATCATCATCGCTGTAGCTTGTGACCACCACCTCCACACCCCCATGTACTTCTTCCTCCTCAACCTCTCCCTCCTCGACCTGGGCTCCATCTCCACCACTCTCCCCAAATCCATGGAGAATTCCCTCTGGGACACCAGGACCATTCCCTACTATGGATGCACTGCCCAGGTCTTTTTCTTTCTCTTTTTGATGTCGGCAGAGTTTTCTCTTCTCACCGTCATGGCCTATGACCGCTACGTTGCCATCTGCAAACCCCTCTACTACGGGACCCTCCTGGGCAGCAGAGCTTGTGCCCACATGGCAGCAGCTGCCTGGGGCAGTGGGTTCCTCTATGCCACCCTGCACACTGCCAACACATTTTCACTACCCCTCTGCCAAGGCAATGCCATAGACCAGTTCTTCTGCGAACTTCCCCAGATCCTCAAGCTCTCCTGCTCAGACTCCTACCTCAGGGAAGTCGGGCTTCTTGCGGTTTGCATCTCTCTTGCTTTTGGGTGTTTTGTTTTCATTGTCCTGTCCTATGTGCAGATCTTCAGGGCTGTGGTGAGGGTCCCCTCTGAGCAGGGACGCCACAAAGCCTTTTCCACGTGTGTCCCTCACCTGGCCGTGGTCTCCCTGGTTATCAGCACTGGCATGTTTGTCTACCTGAAGCCCCCCTCAATCTCCTCACCAGTTCTGGATCTGGCGGTGGCTGTTCTGTACTCAGTGGTGCCTCCAGCAGTGAACCCCCTCATCTACAGCATGAGGAACCAGGAGCTCAAGGATTCCCTGAGGAAACTGATTCAATCACTTGTCCTTCAGGAGCAATAAGCTGCCCATGTCTCTTCCCAAGGGTTTCCTGTTCATCTCGGAAACCTCCTCTGCTTTGGGCATTTGGTTTGTGATAGCCATGGTTGTCCAGGAATGTCTGCATTCACCTCACTTCTCCAGAGACATGAACCCAGTCTGTCTGACCCAGAGTCCTTCATACACGTCTCTGGCACCATGGTGCAGCTGATTTCCCATGTCACATCTCTGTAATAAAAGTGGATTTTCCTAGCGCCAGTGTCTGGATGTTGGACTCTTCTTCCAAAGATGAAGTCAGGAACTGGCTGAAGAGGCCTTGCTGCTGTTCTTGGCTTCTGCACGAGCTCCATGGCGGGGGGGCATGGGATGATGTGTTGGGGAAGGAGGCGTGGGCAGGGTGACCTGTTCCAGTGGAGGTGGTGAATGATCAGAAGGGATCTGCCTGGGACTGTGTCCCCGTGGCTTCCAGGCACCCCAGCCCGCTCACTCTGCAGAGCAGCACCATCAGCTCAGGGCTCTGTGGCGAGCAGAGGGAGAGGGTGGCCAGGCCAGCACAGACACATTCCCATGGGGAAAGGCTGTCTTGGGGAAGGGATGTCCCTGGAGAAGAGCAGAGGAGCAACTCTGTGCTTCCAGGGAGGAATAAATGACAAGGAGAAGCCTCTTTCTGCATGCACCAGCTCGGGGCAGGCTGGTCTTTTGCTGGCGAGATGAGAAGAGCCGAGAGGTGGCTGGGCTGGTCTGGGAAGTGCCTGGGAGAGGACAACAGCAAAGTTAGCTGAGCTGTGTGACCATGCAGGGTGAGGATTCACACCAGGGGGTTTGTGGCGCACAGCCAGGGCTCATGGAAGGGAGCCAAGACATACCAGCGCCGGAAAGAGAGGGCTGGTCTGGAACAGTATTTGCTGCTCCGTTGCTTGGCCATCCAAGGGACAGGGTGGTGACAGGGCCAAGACAGGATGAGGGGTGATGGTTTTAAACAAAAACAGGGTAGGTTTAGACTGGATCTAAGGAAGAAATTCTTTACAATGAGTGTGGTGAAACACTGGCACGGGTTGCCCAGAGAGGTGGTGGAGACCCCATCCTTGGAAACACTCAAGGCCAGGTTGGACGGGACTCTGAGCAACCTGGTCTGGTTAAAGGTGTCCCTGCTCCCTGCAGGGGGTTGGACTAGATGACCTCTAGGGGTCCCTTCCAACCCCAAACATTCTATGATTGTATGAAAGTCAAGAGCAAAACCAGCTTTGATCATTTGTTAAGAGAGCAAGGCTGAAGAAAGAAAATGCAAGGCTGCTGCTGACCGGGAGGGTAATCTAATAACAGCAGACTGGATGGGGCTGAGGGACTCAATGCCTTCTCTGCTTCAGTCTTCACCGAAAAGGTCTTCAGGACTCTGCGCTCAGGGAGAGAGTTCGAGGAGGAGGGGAGTACGTATTGTCAGGAACCTCATGAAATCCCACCAGGACAGATGCCAGTCTCTGCCCCTGCGGGAGATTAAACGTGGCAATGGGGGTGGCTGGGGAACAGACTTGTGGAGAAGGTCTTGGTGGTCAGTGATCTGGAGAGGAGGCAACTATGTGCTCTGAAGCAAGGGAGGCCAAGAGTATCCTGGTCTGCATGACAAGGAACATGGCCAGGAGATCAAGGGAAGGGATTAGCCAGATTACTGCGTCCATGATCCAGATCCCCAAGAGAGAAAAGATGTTGGCACGGTGGAGCAGGTTGAGTGAAGGGCCCCCAAGGTGGTCAGGGGCTGGAGCACTTAGCCCTTAAGGAGAGATCAAATGGCCAAGACGCCAAGAAAGGAAAGATTGGGGGACCTCATCTCAGCCTGGCATTATCTATGAGAAGGTCATGGAGAATAAGGAGCGAGTCACTTCATCGTGGTGCATGGTGGGAGGACAAAATCGATGAATGGAAGGTGAAAGAGGAGAGGTTCGGCCTAGACATAAGGAAGAAACTTTTTCACCGTCAGTTCACACTCCTGATTAAGTTCTCCTGATTAAGTGGCCATGTCTAAGGGCACCTTTTCCAGCAGGCTGTCTGCACGTATGCCCCTTCCCATGGCTCTCCAGACTTCCACCTCCCCTTCCTCTTTGGCCATTCAGATACCTCCAAACTATTTGGTGGCTGCTTTGAGCTTCAGGGAGTTAGAAACTTGCCCCACCTCTGAGAAGTCTCATTAACTCCTGCGTCAACTCCTCAGTTATGTGCGTATCTATCCTTTCCTAGCTCCCTGTCTAAACCAGCTCTTGTATGGATATTCCCAGCAGAAGGTGGACCTCATGCGATGAAGCGTGGACTTGGCATACGGTTGGGGAGAGTGTTTTAAAGCTTATTGAGTTGCATCATGTGTAACTGTTGTTTTTTGGCAATGAGGAGAAGTCCTCCTGTGCCTGGGTGCAGCCGGTTCTCTGAGGAAAGCCAGTGGGAATTGGTGCCAAGGAGCTGTAACCTCCAGCTGCAGCCTTCAGTGGAGAAGTCTGATGTGAGGACAAGGGGTGCAAGGCCCAGGGGGCTGATCAGAGAAATGCTGGGGTTGGGGAGGTGAGGAGCCAGGTTGTCCATAGAGTGTCTGGCCTCAAGGGACTGCCTTCCCTACCTCTCCAGACCTCCTTAGGTGACCCTTTGGACAACATCAACTAGAGAATGCTGCTATCACATCTTCTGTAGAGGATAATAAAAACTGACCTTACAAAGTAAAAATCCTTTTCTCTCAAAAGCTCCCTGAACTCTTCCTCTTTAACTACCACCCTGAAACCTCTCCAATTAGCTGTAGAAGTCTTGAAGACTTGAAGAAAACTGTGGGAAGAGACAAGGCACCTAAGGGCTCTCTGCCTTCTAACGAGCCCCATGGTGGTTTTAACGCTGAGTCCGTGGACCTGCAACACTGAGAGGAGCTTGCACAAACTGCGGAAGGAGGCAAAGTCAGAAGCAAGCACTGAAGTTTCTTGGAGCATTAATGAGCCCCACTGAGGGCCATTACCAAGACAGCCTCCCCACGGACTCGTTAGAGCAGAAAATCAGAGGCAGTGATGACAGGCAGGCAAAGGCAAAGTGCCGGTGGCTCTGATGCTGTGTAAAGCCTTGGTGTGTTCTGTCAAGCCAAAGGCCAAGCCCTGACCCCAGTCCCTCAGAAGAGAGAACCTGTCCATCACACGTGGCTCAGGATTCTTCCTGGGATATGGGGGGTGATGCCAAGGGAAGGACAACACTACATGACCTCCTGGGCTCCCCAGGGGGGTGCAAGGGGGCAACGTGGCCCCAGTGCCATGAGGACAACGTGTCTCCTCATAGGCCTTGGTGGCAGAGACATCAGCCATAGCTGAGGGGACAAAGACCTCAGTGCTGTCAGGGCCCTTCAGCCTGTCCAGCACCCTTGGCCACCTCCACCATAGGCTGTCCTATGCTCTCCCATGCCCGGCCTCTTTCCCTGCAGGCTGTAGACATCCAACACACTTCCCCACCCTGCTCTCACCGTGGCACGTCCCTGCCTTTACTGACATCTCTCCATCCTCGCTGGCTGTTCCTTCAAGCACAAAAGCATGGGCTAACCCAGACTCCCTCTAATCGACCTGTTATACCAAAGCACTACCCTGAGAGGGACATTTCTGTCTCCTCTCATCCATCTGGACATCCAAACCCGCAGTTTCTTGTGCTTTTCCTTTCTCATGCTCTTTCCCACTACCAAAACACACGCAATCCTCTCGGAAAGGAACCATCAAGCTTTCTCAAGCTACTACTATACATTCCTGAGCCTCCACTTCACGAGGCCAATGAAGCCCCCACCTCTCAGCCTTTCCACACACGGCTCCTAGCCCCACCTTGGCAGACCTCCCATGGGCCCATCCAGTTCCTCCCCACTCCTCTAGAAGAGGGGGCCCCACACTGGGAGACACTGTTCCAGATGTGGCCACACCAGTGCTGAGCTGGGGGGGTGATAACTCCTTTTCCTGGATGGCCATGCTCCTCCCAGTGCAGCCCAATATGCACATGGCCATAATCATGTTTAGCGTCACTGCCCTCTATGGCATCCCTCATAATGCCCAGGCCTTTCTCCTCAAGGTTGCTCCTCATCCAGTTCAGGTCTGAGCCTGCCTTCATATCCCTGAATGTAGAAAATCAAAAGACGAGAAGGAGAAGATCCCGGCTCCTTGGAAAACTTCCAGAGATTTCTGTTGGCCAGATCCCTGAGTCTCTCAAGGCCCACTTGGGCTGAAGATCCATTGCTTCAGCCTTCAGTGTGTGCATGCAGGTGGTTCACCTGACTCGTGGTGTCCCTGAGAAGATCAAGGAATTTATAAGACATGGCAGATAATAAATTAAAAGAGGAGATATTCGTTAAACAAAATTGCAGACCAAGGTAGGTATTACCACGGTGGCCGTCCCAGAAACACCAAATGAGGGCATGGTGCAGGCAAAGCCAGGCCGATGAGGAAAGGTTAAGCAGGGGTGGGATGTTTGTTTGGGAGGGCACAAGAATGATCAAAGGGAAGATCTTGGGAAGGGCAAGAGAGGGAAAAAGAAAATACAGGGTGAAGGCAAGGATCTGGTCACGGCTCTCTGGGGGTCGCTGCCAATCAGCCCTTTACCCGAGAAAGACTGGCTGGAGTGGGACACAAAGCTACAGCTGACCATCCTTAGGTCTGACTTATTGCCATAGTCACAGGGAACCTGAGAGATTTCCCTACCATCATCAAGGGAAGAGCCCTGTAGGAGATGGAAACACAGAATCCTTTAGACTGGAAGTGACCTCAGGAGGTCTCTGGCCCAACCTTCTGCTCACAGCAGGGCCAGGTCAGGTCACACCAGCTTGCACAAGGCTTTATTTATTTTGGACCTGAAAACCTCCAGAGATGGAGGTGGCACCAGCTCTCTGGGAAGCCTTCTTCTTGCTCGTTGGCCCTCATCCTCCCATCATGCACCACAGTGTCACAGCCTGACTCTTCTGGTTACTCCTCTTCTCATTACTGGCTTCTCCTGGATCTGCAAAGGACTTCAGCATTATGAGAATGGCATCACCCTCCTGCCATGGCTTTCTGCCTGTGTCACCCTCACTTGTCACCATGGTGTCACGCACAGGGGTTGCAGGCTGTGAGGAGGGCCCGATCTCAACAAGTAGTCACTCACAATTAAACTTTGAACTCAAAATGTTTCAGACCCAAGAGGCAACATCACACCGCTAGGAGGGGCTGGTGCTGGGGGGTGGGGGGTGGGGGGGGCATGCTCGGTTGTAACCCACGTGCAGAGGAGGAATTCATGACTCCAAGAATCACGGTAGCTCTTGTCAGTAGTGAGAGACACAGCAAAACATTTGGGTGAGAAGGGGCCTTGGAGGTCCTAGACCAACCTTCCACTCACATCAGGATGAACACTGAATTCGCACCAAGTTCCGCAGGGCTTTGCCCAGCGGTGTCCTGAAAAGCTTTTGAAATGGGGTGACGTGCGGAAAACGTCACATCTGTAAGATTGTAAAGTAGTATGTTTATCAGTGCACACGGGGGTCTCACCAAGTCTGCGCTCCTCCGTGGCAACTTGTCCTGTTAATGTAGAAGTGTTACATATACATGAAGTTTCTCAATATGCCTATACAATGCATACTTGTCCTCTGCTTGATAAATTAGTTCAGAGTGTCTTCTCATAAGTCCCTCCACTGTTGCTCATGCCTCACTGTGGTGTCGTTTGGGGTCTGGGATAAGGCTGCGGCTCTTCTTCCTCCTCCAGCAGTAACCCCTTGTCTTGGCAACCATTGTCTTGCTCTTGCCAAACTGCAGGTCGGTATAACTAGTTCTAAGGTAAACTCCTGGCTATCAAAACTGTCCTTTGTAAGGAGCCAAATCTTCCTGCGTCAATAGTTCTCATTCCTTCTAGTCTAGCAACCTTGACAAAACGTATTATCTTTGCTTCATCCCTCCAATTCTTCTGTCCTTGAATAGGGTCTAAATTTATAAGTAATATACTACTGACTTTAGCAAAACATTCAAACTAGACACTACTGACTTTAGCAAAGCATCAGCAAACTAGACAATAAGGCCTAAATCCTATGCATGTAAGCCGCCTGCCTCTGAGGGTCTTTTAACCTTTAAGGTATCAGGGGCTTTGTCTAAGATTGTCAGGAGAATCCTGGGTGCCCTCTGAGGAAGCTGAGGGTGCTAGATAAGGAGAGCCACAGCGTTCCTGGGCTCCCAACAAGCTGCTACCAGCCTCTGGTAGCTTCTAACAAAGTCCTTCTCCTGTCCATGACCACAAGGTGCATTGCTGATGCTATTCCAGCCCTTGGACTCTTCCTCCCTGCTGCTCTTCCAAGCAGGATCCAATGACACAGCCAAGCTTGGAACTAGCAGCCACTCAGCCTCATCTTGATCCCTGGGAGAGTGATGGAGCAGCTCATCCTGGAAACCATTTCCAGGCACGTGAAGAACAAGAAAATCATCAGGCGTAGTCAGCATGAATTCACTAAGGGGAAGTCATGCTTGACTCACCCGATAACCTTCTCCAAGTGAATGATTGCCTTCGTAGACAAGGGGAGAGCCATGGCTATTGTCTGCCTTGACTTCTGCAAGGCTTTTGACGCTGTCAGCCATAAAATGCTCACAGAGAAGCTGTTGAAGTCTGGGCTGGATGAGCAGACAGTGAGGTGAGTTGAAAACTGCTAACAGCTGGGCCCACTTACAAAAATCTAGTTGGAGGCCAGTAGCTCCCAGTGCACCCCAGGGGTCAAGAGGCAATGGGCAGAATCTGAAACACAGAAGGTTCCCTCTGACCATCAGAAAACACTTTCTCCCTGTGAAGTGACCAAACACTGCAACACGTTCCCCACGGAGGTTGTGGAACCTCCGACCCTCGGAGATATTCAGAAGTCATCTGAACATGGTCCTGGATAAGCGGCTCTAGGTGACCCTGCTTGAGCAGGGAGGTTGGACAGATGCTCTCCAGAGATCCCTTCCAACCCCATCTGTTCTGTGATTCTGGGTTTCTGAAGTCCCACAGTGCTGGGACACCAAGATTGCCCTTGACACCCCCAGCCAGGCAGGGCTGTCCTCACAGTCACTGCAGAGACTCTGGGAACACAAAAGGCGCCATGGTGAGAAGTGTGGGGTACACACCACCACCCCAGTTCTGTGAGCAGGCCCTCTGCAGTCAGAAAGCTCCCTAGGGTTGAGATGGGACTCACTGCTGCTCGCAGGGTCAGGGGTCCCTGTGGACTGCAGCCACTGGCGCCACCAGCCAGGAACCCCAAGACACAGGGCTGAGTGTTGGTTCCCTACACTGCAGCTCGTGGTGCCTCCCCTCCTATGGCACCAACCTCTCTCAGGAGCAGCGCCAGGTACATTGCTCCCTGTCCCGGTAGAAAGGGGAGCTGCTGGAGGTCTTCTCTGTTGAGTCTGCTTTGCCCAATAAGGTCACGGGTAAGTGATCCGCCTGTCTTGATCTCGACCCATGAGCTTTTTGTCTTAGTTGCTCCCCCTGTCCCGTTGCCTTCCCCATCAAGGCAAAGCACACCCCGGAGCAAAGCAGAGCTGTTTCCCCTCTCCTCCACACTAAGCAAGCCCTCTGCGCATGTTGGGTTGTTTGACGCAAGTGGAAGCTTCTCGTACCATGGGGTGTAGCAACAAAGGGTGGCTGGAGAAACAAGAGTTGGGCTGGCAGGAAAGGGAGGTGGCCACCAATGATCGAAACCAAAGGAAAACAAAAGAAAACTCGCTTCTGTGGTCCAGCTGTGGGGTACCAAGGCCCAAACTCCTCTGATACTTCGATTAATGTTCCTGCCATGAGATGCAGGCTGATTCCCTCTGATGCGCAAACCAGTACCTCGCCAAACCATGTTTTCTTGCCATTAGGTTTTATTGTTGATTAAAGCACTAGAGAGGAGAAACACACAGAATTTTTAGCGGAGGGAAGAAGCATAACCTCAGAGACCCATCCACACATGCACACATAGCTCTGCACCGTCCTGGCCAGTTGGCTGGCAGGACACGAGGCACTTGGAGAGCGGGGTGCCTGGAGCAGGCAAGCGTGGAGAAGGACCGCTGGTCCTCTCGACCAGCAGGCAGGGAGAGATGGGGTGTTGAAGAACGCAAGCAGGGTACGCCGAGGAAGTACCAGGGCTCTTGAAGTACTGATTGCAGCCTTTCAGTACTTAAAGGAAGCCTATAGGAAAGATGGGGAAAATCTTTTTAGTAGGGCCAGCTGTGACAGGACATAGGGTAATGGTTTTAAACTGAAGCACGGTAGGTTTAGACTAGATACAAGGAAGAAATTCTTTACAATGAGGGTGGTGAAACACTGGAATGAGGTTACCCAGAGAGGTAGTGGAGACCCCATCCCTGAAAACATTCAAGGCCAGGTTGGACGGGGCTCTGAGCAACCTGATCTAGTTAGGTCTGCTCCCTTCAGGGGGGTTGGACTAGATGACCTCTAGGGGTCTCTTCCAACCCAAAACATTCCACAATTCTATGATTCTAAGAAGACAGGAGGCACTCCTCATGTGCTCACACCCACCACCACCCCAGGGTGATTTCACAGAGCAGCCCCCGTCACGTCAATTCCATGCCTTTCTGAAATGCAAGACTTTTGTCTTTTTGTAAGAAGTTGGAGCCTGCAGGGCTCGCGCTGTACAGTGCTGGAGGGCTCTGCTTTTGCAGGCCTTGCTCAGTCTTTCCCAGTCTCAGCTTTAGGGTTGGGTTTTTCTCCTTTTTGGGGAACTGCCTTTTTCAGTTATGCTCAAAGGACTCTTCTTCCAGCTCTCAAGGTTACACTTCCTCAGTGAACGGTACCTGACCACCAGTGAGCTGTTTATAGTCCTGGGATGACACACGTCATGTCATAACAAGAGACCCCTGGTCACCAGCTCTGGGTCACCCAAGTTCCCATAAGCACCTGATAAGCCTCCTCGGCTGGGACTGGGACCTTGCACGGCTGGCCTATAGGAAATGTAGTGTCAGCAGCAGTTGGCTTAAGACCTGTAGCGTGGTACAGGCAATACTGGTTTTGCCGGGCTGTTGGTCAACATTTATCGAAGGGAATTGGACACCTCCTGGTGTGGACGCAGTGGGAACGATCAGGGAGGAGGGCACAGGAGCTGGACCATGAACCGTCTAGGCGGTGCAGACCCTAGCAGTGAAAGCGCTCCTCAGGCTCTCCCTGACTTCATGGTTTCTCAGGGTGTAGATCAAGGGATTAGCAAAAGGCGTGATGACGGTGTAAAAGAGAGAGAAGAGTTTGTTCAGGGGCCTCAGCGTGTCAGTGTCTGGGAGGACGTACACAAAGATGATGGTTCCGTAGTAGAGGGTGACCACAATGAGGTGGACGAGAGGTGAGGGGGGGGGGGGGCAGAGTGAACAAAGCAGAAAGCAGCAACGTCACCAGAGCCATCAGGCTGGTGTCAGAGCAGGACAGTTTTAACAGTGGGGTGAAATCGCAGAAGAAATGGTCGAGGTCAGTGGGACCACATAGGGTCATGCCTGACATCCAGTAGGTGTTGGCAACGGTGGACAGGAACCCACTGATCCATGCCCCAGCCGCCAGGTGCAGGCAGGACCTGACCCTCATCAAGGCTGCGTAGCGCAGCGGTCTGCAGATGGCCACGTAGCGGTCCAGCGACATCACAGCCAGGAGACAGCACTCGGCTGCTGTCAGAGAACCAAAGCAATAGTATTGCAGGATGCAGCAGCAGATGGAGATGGCCCTGTCCCCCGTCAGGAAGCTGGCCAGCAGCCTGGGCAGGATGGTGGAGCTGTAGCAGGCCTCCAGGCAGGACAAGTTGCCCAGGAAGAAGTACATGGGGGTATGAAAGTGCCAGTCAGCCACCACTAGCGCAACGATGGAGATGTTTGCAGCCATGGTCATGATGTAGATCATCAGGAAAAGCAGGAAGAGAGGAACCTGCAGCCCAGGGTGATGGATGAATCCCAGGAGGGTGACTTCTGTGACAGATGAGCGATTCCCTGCGACTGCGTTTTCCATGAAGGACTCTCTGGGGAAGGAAAACACAGCCTGAGGGAAGGTGGGAAGATGGTTAACACAGGTAAACCGGCAACCGCCTCCAGGTGGCCCTGCTTGAGCAGCGGAGTTGGACAAGGTGACCTCCAGAGGTCCGCTCCAACCTCAGCCATTCTGTCATTTTGGAAAATAGCGCCCCCCCAACCCCCTGAGTGGTGCTTTTCTGCACTGAAATCTCTTGACCTCAGGCATTTTTTTCTTTTCTTTCTGTTCCAGGATTGTAATGTGCCAAACATTATGGCCTGATCTTACTTAATTACTGGTTCAGTTGGTGAAGAAAGCCTCCACCTAATGGAATCTTTTAAAGATTCCCTTATTCTTCCTACTTGTGATACCGGTGCTGTGTGTGAGGGACACAGTCCTGTTAGGAAGGAGAATCGCTGTCTCCAGTTTCACTTAAATTGCTTTATAGTAGGGCCTGTTGCAATAGGACGAGGGGCGATGGTTTTAAACTAAAACAGGGCAGGTTTAGACTGGCTGTAAGGAAGAAATTCTTTACGATGAGGGTGGTGAAACACTGGCCCGGGTTGCCCAGAGAGGTGGTGGAGGCCCCATCCATGGAAATGTTCAAGGTCAGCTGTGACGGGGCTCTGAGCAACCTGACCTTGTTGAAGGTGTCCCTGAGAATGGGAGGGGGGGGTGGGGGGTGGGTGTTGGACTGGGTGACTTTCAAAGCTCCCTTCCAACCCAAGCTAGTCCGTGACTCTCAGTGATACTGCGCCCCAGCGGACTGCTGCCGTGTGCCAGGAACAGCGCCCATGCACACGGATAAAACCACTTTCCCGTCTGCTCACACCCATTCACACACACACGGCGAGCGTACAGAAACAGACACTGAAACAGCGCCTGTCTCCACTCCCACGCACAGTGGGATGTGAATCCACACCCACGAGATGCATCCACACAGGCAAACCCCTTTGAGCATGCCCCGGAGTGCACTGAAGCTTCAAAATCCTGGGGGGGACCACGGAGGCGGAGGCAGAGGCACACACAGATATTTGCACACACGCACAACCCCAGCCCGAGCGCCGCTGCTCCCCGTGCCAGCAGCCCAGCAATTCAGATTCCTGTCCCCTGCCTCCCCTTTGCTGCTTGGCATCCACTGCACGTTGGACTCCCGTGCTCCAGCGCATGCTCACGGCCGTTCTGCTTTACCAGCTGCCACCGCATCAGTGCCAAGTGCCCTGCGGTTGTCCCGATCTTTGCTGGTCCCTTTTTAGAAGCAAAGGGGAGTACACAGCGGATTACAAGGATTCAGGATGTTTGCGGCAGTAATACTATTTCCCCTCGGAGAGCAATTTTATCCTTGTTTTCTTCTGCAAAATGTGCCGACTTAGTGTCAGAGCAGAGCACAAGCCAGAGCTCTCCCAGAAAAGGACAGAGTGGGCTTTCCCACCATTAGGTCGGATTTTGTGACATAAATGTCCAGGCATCTTTTATAGAGAAAGTTTGAGTGATGTGCGTAAAAACACACAACCTCCTCGCTACCCTGAGCTCATCCTGGAATAATGCCCATTTCTATCGATACAGCATAAAAATGAACTTCAATCCTGAACTGTTGAATAGAGAAAAAAATTCATTTCCCCCCTCTTTCTTCTGTGGGAGAGAGTTAGAGACAGAAATACTTGTTCTTCTGCCTCTATCGTGTCTCTGGATACAAATATCCAGGGAGGCCCACAGGAGCCCTGCATGTCTCAGAGCTATTGCCTACACTGCATAGGCAGACAATAAAAATCCAAATGCGCTCTTGGTTTGGGTTGGGTTTGGGGTTTTTTCCCCCTAGAAATGTGTTTGTAAGCTTCTGTGAAGTTTCCAAGCTGTGATGTGGGTAAATGGTATCAAGTCCACATCTGGACATTCTTTCAAAGGGCTGACAGGAACAAAACCTGCCTCTGGATGAGCAAGAATTCAAGGGTCAGGTATTCTCCCGCTCATGTACCAACACAGGCAATTTCACAGGCACACCTGGTGACAGCATGACCAAAAACCTTCATTTCCCCTCTTCACTTGATCCTTATTAATTTCTCTGAACAGTGCCACGATGTTACCTACCCTGATGATTTCTCGGCAGCTTCCGATGGCTTTTCAACAAAGGAAAAGCTTGTGCAAGGCACTTGGATTGGTTCTACCCGCCAGCCTCTCTGCCCACCATCCTGGTCCCTCACCAGAGGTGACTCTGCCTCTGTCATGCTGTGACAGACGCACAAACACCTCACCTCTCCTGAGAGTGGATGGAGACATATCCTGAAGCCTCTGCTTTCAAAAGGAAGCTTTAGCTGGTATCTCAGCAAGAGTCAGCATCAAGGCTGAAGATGACGTTGCTGATTCATCCTCTTGAGGGCAGGTGTTGGGAGGTTTCTGTCCGCAGAGCCCTGGGCACCAGGACGCAGAGGCTCCAAGGCATGATATGGCAACCATTCCCTGCAGGTTTGAGTGGAATTGCTCAGGAAAGAGAAAGCAAATATTTTGAAAGGAGCAGGAAGGGCTGGACCTGAGCTGACCATGAGCCAGCAGGGTGCCCTTGTTGCCAATAAGGCCAATGGCATCCTGGGATACGTTAAGAGGAGCATGGCCAGCAGGGCGAGGGAAGTTCTCCTCCCCCTCTGCTCTGCCCTGGGGAGACCCCACCTGGAGTACTGTGTCCAGTTCTGGGGCCCCCAACAGATGAAAGGCATGAGGAGGCCATGATGATGATCAGAGGGCTGGATCACCTCTTCTGTGAAGACCAGCTGAGTGCAATGTGGTTGTTCAGCCTGGAGAAAAGGCTCCGGGAAGACCTTGAGCAGCCTCCCAGTACCTGAAGGGGTCCTACAGGAAGTCTGGGGAGGGACTTTTTACAGGGGCATGTAGTGATAGGATGAGGGGCTTTAAACTGAAAGAGGGTAGGTTTAGATTAGGTGTATAGGAAGAAATTATTCGTTATCAGGGTGTTGAGGCACTGGAACAGGTTTCCCAGAGAAGTTGTTGATGCCCCCTCCCTGGGGGGGGAGGGTCCAGGTTCAAGGCCAGGTTAGATGAGGCTTTGAGCAACCTGATCTAGTGGAAGGTATCCTTGTCCATGGCAGGGGGTTGGAACTAGATGGTCTTTAAGGTCCCTTCCAATGTAAACCACTCTATGATTCTATGAATTTATGATTCTATGAAAAGTCTGTTGAAGAAAGAAAGGAATTCCCTGGAGTGGGGAACACCCGGATGACACTGGGTTGTGCAGAAAAGGGGGTGAAAATCCAGTACAAAAGGATTATTTCAGAGGGGTTAGGGAAGAGTAGGTACCATCAGTTTGGGATGAGAAAGCAGTCATGGTAATCTCAGACGCTGAGCCGTGAGACCTCAAGCTAGGAATGGGAGATCCCTGCTCTGAAGGTCATCGTTCCAAGACCTAGCTGTGGTTCTGCACCCCGCCCCACGTCGTCGTCGTCGTCCCCCATCCCCCCCCCTCCCGAGCCACTCTGAGATCTCAGTATAAGCCCTATTGTTCTGTTATCTTGGTCACATGACATGTTTAGAAAAATGCCTTGTAATATCTGGAGCTGCTTGATCCACAAAAGTAGAGACCATTACAGGTAGATTAGGTTCTGACACTCCCCTATTTTTGACCAGTTTTCAGATTTTTGTCCTGCCAAAAGTATAGCCTCTTCTCAGACTTGTCTTGCTAATCGCAACTGTCTGCAGTCTACATCAACATTATGATTCCACCTGGGATCTGCAGTCAGCCAGGCTGTCTGGGCAGCTGCATCCCCCCCTTGTTCTGCCCAGTGATGGTTCACATAAAGAATTACATGCTTTTCATCTAGGGTGACGAGGGCTTCAAGGATCATCTGCAACGTCTCCCCAGGAAGGGTCATATGACTGTCATATCCCCTTCACAACTTGTAACACTTTCTCTGGGTCCTCTCTAAGTATGGGAGTCTGTTGACTCCAAGCAATCAAATCCTGAGGAGACCAGGGTGGGTATACCCATGTATTGGCTGCCTGGGGCAGCCCACCAAGCATAGCTGTTCCCGTTACTGGCACCACCTGAAGGGGGCCTGAAAATAGGAGTAGATGAGAGCAGGGGGCATAGAGAAGCCAAAGTAGAGAGCGGAGCATAGGGTGGAGCCAATTCCACAAGCATTTTAGCAGGTGATACACTCACGGTATTTCTAAAGGACCTTTTTCCACTGTTTCTAGGCTTTTCTTTTTGCCTAGGAAATGCCAAATTATCCCAGACATAGCAATCATCTCTTTGTGCAGGGAACCTGTCCTCCAAATGTTGATGCAGGAAGGTTAATTCCTGTTGGGCACAGAATCACACAGAATGGCCAGGGTTGGAAGGGCCCTCCGGAGATCACCCAGTCTCACCCCCCTGCTCAAGCAGGCTCACCCAGAGCAGGGGGCACAGGACATCATCCACGTGGGCTTTGAGTATCTCCAGAGAAGGAGACTCCACAGCCCCCCTGGGCAGCCTGGGCCAGGGCTCGGGCACCCTCCCAGGCAAGAAGTTCTTCCTCCCGTTCAACTGGAACCTCTTGTGCTTCAGTTGTGCCCATGGCCCCTTGTCCTGGCACTGGGCACCACTGAGAAGAGTCTGGCTCTGTCCTCGTGACACCCACCCTTGAGATATTTGTAGGTGGTGATGAAATCCCCTCTCAGCCTTCTCTTCTCCAGGCTGAACAAGCCCAGCTCCCTCAGCCTTTCCTCCTAGGGGAGATGCCCCAGTCCCCTCATCATCTTTGTTGCCCTCCTCTGGACTCTCTCTAGGAGTTCCTCATCCTTCTTGAACTGGAGAGCCCAGAACTGGATGTAGCACTTCAGGTGGGGTCTCCCCAGGGCAGAGTGGAGGGGGAGGAGAACCTCCCTTGCCCTGCTGGCCACGCTCCTCTTAATGCACCCCAGGACACCATTGGCCTTCTTGGCAACAAGAGCACCCTGCTGGCTCATGGCCACCTTGTCATCCACCAGGACTCCTAGGTCCCTCTCAGCAGAGCTGCTTCTCAGCAAGTCAGCCCCCAGCCTGTACTGGTCAAAGGTTCCCTGCGGCGGCCAGCTTTCTGTCAGATTGCCCTCTTGTGTAAGGAGTGGCCAATTGTATTGGCATAATGTTACTGATCTGTTTTTCCCTACTCCTTTGGTACCATCGATTTTATGCCAGTTTCCCAATACTTGGGCTAAGGGCATTCCCTTCTCTGTGCCAGAAGTAGTTCCCATTCTAAAAGTCTGCAACTTATGCTGATCAGGCTGCACAGTTCTCCTTTAGCAGGCTATTTTACGAGAATTTAGAATTTTGAACCAGGAATTTATCACTCACATGGTGTGGTGCCTCCTGCCACCAAAGATCCCAGGTGAACTCACCTGGTGGTGCCGATCAGATGTTTGGAGACAAGAGGTTCTGATGGTGGTTGTCTATTTCCCATCTGGGGTGCTGAACTGCTATGGATTTACGCACGCTGGACACCGTAACAGGGTCCAATTCTCTGACCCCGCTGAGAGCGCAAAGTCCGAGTGAAGGCTCCCAATTAGTGTTTTATTGGTTCTCAGGTTACAGCTCAAGCTGGGTGCCTCCGGAGAGGGGCCCCTACCCCAATTCACACCTCTCAATTATGTCTGTATCACCCATCACCCGATCTCCAAGTCCAACCCCAAGTCCAATCACTTCATTCTGGTTGGTGGGCTCTTGATTTCGGGTTTTCACTGTTGCTGGGCTGGCCGCCTTTTGAAGTTTCTCCATTCTGCTGGAATTGTCTCCTTAGTCCTTCTTCATTCCACTTGTATCTGCCAGATTCAGCTAGCTCTTTGTTAGCAGCATTAGCTTTATCAAAAAGTTTACTCTTGGACAGCTCTTGCGGCCTAAGGCTTGCACTCCTTCAGCTGCTAATGCTAAGCTGATGCTAATGAGCCTGACCAGAGAGAATACAGCTAATCACATTTCTTGTATAACAATATGGCAGGCGCAGGCACCTGGCTCGTGCAGGTGCTTGTGATGTCACAGGTGGCTCACCATGTAATATGGCAGGCATGGGAAGTGGGCAGGTGCGGGTGTTTATGTCACTGCTGGCTTTGTACTCATAGAGCAGGCGTGGGAACCCGGCTCGTGCGGGTGATTCTGATGTCACTTTTGGCAGCGTTCCTGATTGCGCTGGCGCTTTGGATATCACTTATGGCACAGTTCCTGCTAGGAAAGGTCTGGAACCCGGCTCCTCATGGCTTGGACAGCTGTACTCTTTTCTGGGTATGAAACTGGCTGGATGGCCGAGCCAGAAGAGATGTGGTAAATGGAGTTAAATGCAGTTGGGGGGCTGAGTACCTTGGGGATAACTGGTCGGGCTATTAAAGACAGAGGCAAAGAAGGCATTAAGTATCTCGGCCTTTTCCTCATCCTTGGTGGCAATGTTACCCCTCGCATCCAGTAGAGGACGGAGGATCTCCCTGGCTCTCTGTTCCTCTTCATCTTCCTTTTCTTGGTCATCCTGCTATTTCTGTTCTACCACCTTTTTCTCTTCCTCTTTTCCCCGCATCCTTCTCATCTCGTTCTTCCTGTTTCTTCCTCTTCAGGGCACACACCATGACCGCCCCAGTGCCTAGTGGCTGGCACCACAAGCCAGGGGTGCCTGCACATGCTGCTTGACTTCAGTATCTGGCACCCAGTGAACCCATGCCAACCCCCAGTAGCTGGAACATAGTCTTTTCAGTCCAGACACAGTATGGAGAGTGGGATTATGCAGAGAGATCGTTAAGAAAAGATTTAATAAGAAGATTGAACATGCTACCAAGATAGAAGATGCTACAAATCCCTTGTCTCTGGAGAGACTCTGGTGTCATCTGAAGCTGCTTCTTTCTCTTGCCAGCTCTTCAAGTTCCTGAAAGAGTTGCTGGCAGAGTTCCTTTAGCTCCTACAACAGTCATTCATTTCCACCAGCTGGGCTTGGAACGGTTGCTGTGTTTCTTTGTGTCCCGCTGTCTGGGCCCTCTGCAAACAGTGTCCTTCGTCTTCTTATCTCTGCACGCTACCTTTGCCTGCTCACATTCCTTCTCCAGATGTTGACTCCTGTCTGCCATTTCCCTCGTGACTTTCAGCTCTGCCTCTGCCAGCTGGGTTTGGAGACAAACGTTCATTGGGATGGCAGAATCTCGCTCCTCTGCCACTCGCGCCAGTGAGTCTCGTCCCTAGACATCCCCAGCAGCAGTGGCGCAGTAAACCTGCTCTGGACCCTCCCTGACCACCCCCTGCCTCAGCTCAGCACAGAAAGCTGTAGCTCTCACCTGCAGCTTAGCTGAATGGGAATGCAGCAACGGCTAGAGGTTCTTCACCAGAGAGGGGGAGATGAGCCCAGAGTGGCGCAGGACGCTGCACAGGGGACGCAAGCGAGGGACACAGAGTTACCCAGGAAGGCCACAGGCCAGGAAGGCCACAGGCCAGGTCTCCAAAATTCACTTGTGCTGATGTGG